>BCNH02000007.1:14168800-14186465 GCA_001662345.2 Metrosideros polymorpha var. glaberrima | reverse complement strand
TATAAAAAAATATTTAATATATAAAGTGTTTTAACATGTCGAAATTCTCAAAATTTTTAAAAATAACGTGTCGTATCGCGTGTCGCGTGTCGGTGTCGGTGTAACATAGCTCTATAAAGAATGAAAGTAAGAGAAGGTGCAAAATAAAGAAGATGAAAAGAAGTAATTTGGAGATTTTATTTTTTAGAAAGTGCTTCTTTTTGGCCAAAACCCTAAATTAGTAATTTAGTACACATGTTATCACGTGTAATCTATCTTGGCATTAATATAAAGTAAATTCGTCATAAATATATTGATTTAAAAAAATTTTAAGATAAAAAATTTAATTTTGGATAAGTACTGATTTGAGATTTTTCCGCTCTATTAATAGACACCGACAGACCATTGGAGCTCTACCCATTCATTCATTTGGTCAAAGTAGCAGGAACGGCTGCAAAAGGACGCATCATCGACCCACTCGCAACGCACCAAATAATAATAACGACAAGGATCGCGTGGGACACGTCGAATCTTTGCCTTCTTTTCTTTTCTTACCCTCTTGTCCTACCCTGACGTCGTGATTTCTCTGGCATCGCTCCGGACTTCCTTTTTTTTTTTTTACTTTGAACGCACGTCATTTATTTCTTCTAAGTTCAAAAATAGTCAGCTCACTCCTCAAGATAGAACCCATCGCCCGAAATAAAAGCAAAAAAAAAAAAAAAAAAGACGAGAAAAGATCAAATCTGCTCACAGCACGTGACCAGCTGACGCTGCACGTGACGAGCTGTCAATCACCCTCGGGATTCCCCCTGCCCCCTGTCTGTTTTGTGCTTGAAGAAACATGAATACCAATAAAAAAAAACTAAATTTTCCCCTCGAAAAATTACTCAGCCATCTCAAATCTAACAGTCGGAAATTATAGACACCACCCTCGTGAAAACATTGTATAGGATGCGCACGTTTTACTTAATTCGTGAAATTAATACGCCGCACGCTGCCTTATTAATGACCGGTCATAAATATTGAGGAATCTATGGACATGTCAGGTGACGCATATCCTTCAGAAAGAACATACTGAATTTAGGGAGGAGAAAAAGCGTCAAGTATATTCAAAAGGAAAATTCTTTTTTGAAGGGTGGGGAGCGAATTTACATGTGCGTGGCGTCGACTTCTTCATGGGTATATTAAGAAGATGGGTGTTTGATTTTTAGCACCGAGCTTCTTCTTCTTCTTCTCTTCTGCTCTCTCGTTTTAGGGTTCTAAAGCCGATCCTCCTCCTGCATTGCCCCCGTAATTGCTGATCTCTCCGAGTATGCAACTTGTCCGGAATCTGGGTTTGCGTGGTCCCATTTTTTTCTTGAGCGACGAAGCCCGAAAAGGCTTGACCTTTTTGCGTTTCTCTTTGCTGCTCTTTGGTAGATTTTCGGTGGTGGCCACAATGTCGAAAGCAGGAGCGCTGGATCTGGCGACGGGCGTCGGCGGGAAGATCGACAAGAGCGAAGTCCTGTCCGCTGTTGACAAGTACGTCTGCATTCTTGGTTTCGTGGGTTTTCCTCTTCAATGTGCCGGTGAAATCGTGCTGCGTCTCTCTGTCTGCGACGAGGCTTTTATCCTCTGTTTCTTACCTTTTAGACTTATACTTGGATGATCTGATTGCTTCGATTCATGCGAGGTTCGGATGCAGAAAAATGATCTGTTCAAGCTTGAATTCGTACATGATGCGCTTGTGTCTCTCGGTCTCTTGGATCTGAGCGTGAATGTTTGTGGGGGTGACGTCTAATTTATCTGTCTTGAATTGGTGGATGGTTGAGAGTGAAGATGAAAGCGATTGAAATTGATTGTCAAATGGATGACGGTTGTTCAGATTCTGTTCCCTCTCTCGTCTTCTGGACACGTGGCTTCCTGTTTCTTTGACCTTTATTTTTTCTCTTCTTTCTGGAGAGAAAAACATGAAGCTATTCATTCATCGCATCGAATTACATCATTTGGAATACAAAGACCACAAATTTCTTGGGCAAATGGCTTTCTTGGTTGGGGTGGTGGGAAGAGTGATTTTATGCTCATCGATTTCACTCGAAGATATTCCATCCACCATTTAAAACTGTGGTCAACGGTTTCTACGAAAGAAGAGTCTTTGTCCTCTTTTCCCCTTTTAGGCTGGCTCGCAGGATGTTGAAGATTCACAAGTTTGCACTAGGCTGAGAATCTCAAAACCGTGGCAATGCGATGAGCGGCGGAAAGGGTTCTGCTCAGATGTTATTGCCTTGTTGGATCTGTCTCTCGACTTCTTTTGTCGTCACAAAAGCTGACTGAATTAGCAACGTGTGGGCAGTTTGATAAAATCGATTTGAAGCACTGAAACCGAAAGGACTGCTTTTATCACCAGATCGCTGGACATAAAGGAAATGCACTTCTTTTCACGAATTTGCGTAACCAGAGACAAACTGTACCTGCATGTTTTATGGACATTGAAAGGTTCTATTTTTTTCTTTTGTCTTTTGATAATCAATAAACTAGACATAAAGTCTAGAGAATCAGCGAGACAAAACTTACATTTAAGGGATAGAGATGGAGAAGTATATAGTGCCTAGCACTTGGAAGTGTTCTATTACATGAGTACTGATGTTACTTGAATTCTAGATGCAATAGAAAGTAAAAGAAAGCGACTCATGTTCCTGTGAAAGCCTTCTCTGTTTGCGTGTGATGACCTTGTACTTCATGTTGCAGCTGCGACTTTTCCTTTTCTAGGGACCCTGCCTACTAAATATTTGGTATTTCCTGGTATTAACTATATTAACGAAACCTAGAAAATCGAAGTATCTTTACATGCCCGAGCAATTTCTTTTACCATTTTTGCTATAGAGAATTTCCAGGACAAGTGATATCATGCATACACCTACACTTAGTCCCTAAACCTCTTGATTGCCATGGTCGAATAAATAATATTTCCTGCTGGTTTAGGTATGAGAAGTATCATGTCTGCTATGGAGGTGTGGAGGAAGAAAGGAAAGCTAACTATAGTGACATGGTAACGTATCATCCATTACGGCTTTCATGCCTCATCATGCACTTGCTTTTTAGATTGCAACGCAGCCTTGCTAAATGATTAAAATTACTGGTCGATTTGATGCTGACGCTATCTACAAATGCAACTTCAGGTCAATAAATATTATGATCTTGTTACCAGCTTTTATGAGTTTGGCTGGGGAGAATCTTTCCATTTTGCCCACAGGTGGTATTTACATTGGCTCCTGATTTTGCTTCCATTTCATTTGTTATCGGCAAAGCCTTGTGCTTGAACGACTAGTAAATGCTAAATTCTGCTGATTGTCTTGATCCCTCCAGATGGAAAGGGGAGTCTCTACGAGAGAGCATTAAGAGACACGAACACTTTCTTGCATTACAGCTAGGCTTAAAACCCGGACAGAAGGTTTATTCCTCTAATGTGGATAGCTGATCATAAGATTTCACTACGACAATTTATTTGGTTCAAATGGTGATTTGAGTTTCTTACTTTCTTCCCCTCCCATTACAGGTGCTGGACGTAGGGTGTGGAGTTGGTGGACCGCTTAGGGAAATAGCTCGATTCAGGTTAGAGTTAAAACTCTATGTCCCGTCATGGTGCCATTTTCCAGGTTATGGTGAAAGTTACAATTATAATCTCTTTCTCTCTGGCTCGGATGAATTGTTTACTGAACAAAGAGAGGCATAAGAGTGTCACAATGACTCTTTCATGCTCTTTTCCTTAGTAAGGAACTAGCAGGGTCTAGTGCCTGCAACCATGCATGCACATTTTACTGTTCTGTCTGTCAAACTTAGTGTACTGTGCATGATGCAAAGTTGAGTGGTTCTAACTGAAGCTCAACAGCTGGTCTCATCGTTGTAAATATCGCTTGTCTGTTCCTTAGAGATACAAACTGCTTAACTAAGAGTTGTGTGCATACATCTGACAAGTAGTTTATTTTCCCGTGTGGTTCTTGTAGGCTGATATTTTCTCTTCTCCTTTTCACAGCTCTGCATCTGTTACAGGATTAAACAATAATGAGTACCAGATAACAAGGGGAAAGGTGCCTTTATTTTCCCTTCCTTTTGATAGTGGTGAATTTATTATTTCTTTCACTTTGACAAGTTTTCTTGCTCCATAGGAACTAAACCGCATTGCAGGCCTGGACAAGACATGCAGCTTTGTTAAGGTTGGTCAAATCCCAACTGAAATCTTTTTTAAGTGGAGGCTTTGACCATTTCTTTTCTTCTTCTTGGTGATTGGGGTGATTTTTCAGTAGTTAGAGAGAACTTGAAACAGTTCTTTTAGAATCGATCGCAGGCAATATATCAATTTTTGCCTGTTATTTATGGTCATATCATGTTTTCTATCCGGTTCTGTGTTTATTTACTATCACATGTAGATAAAATAGGGTCGACGGTGGAAGAACGCTTTGCAAATCATTGTTTATTGGTGATGCAGGCTGATTTTATGAAGATGCCATTTTCTGACAATACTTTCGATGCAGTTTATGCAATTGAAGCTACCTGCCATGCACCTGATGCTGTATGTTACCTTTAGCTTCATTCTTGGTTATGCACCTGTGCTTTTCAAGCACTAGAATTACATGTGATTAATGTGTTGGTCTTGATTTTTATTGCCCTCTGGATGGGACAGTATGGGTGTTACAAAGAGATTTACAGAGTATTGAAGCCTGGTCAGTATTTTGCTGCGTATGAATGGTGTATGACTGATTCCTTTGATCCCAACAATGAAGAGCACCAAAAAATAAAGGTTGGTGGGATCTACTTTTTCTCCCTTTTTTTTGTGTATTTATAATTTAATGAGCTCATTTATGATGCAAATGTGACTATCAAATTGTTGCAGGCAGAAATTGAGATCGGAGATGGCCTTCCTGACATCAGGTTGACTGGGAAATGCATTGAAGCTCTAAAACAAGCAGGTTTTGAGGTAAGGATTTTCACATCTTGCGTTAAAAATGGACTAATGACTGCTAATAGAAAATTTGGACATGTGACCTGAAGTTGTTTATCTGAAGGTCATATGGGAGAAAGATTTTGCTCCCGAGTCTCCTGTCCCTTGGTACCTGCCTTTGGATAAAACTCATTTCTCCTTGACTGGCTTCCGCCTCACGGCTATTGGGCGTTTGATTACTAGAAACATGGTAAGCTTCATTGATGGCGAACTTTTGACTTTTGTGTGCTTTGATATAAACATTAATGTGATCTTGTGGCTTTAAGTATTCAAAGTAATTTCAGCATATCATTTCTTGTATAATGATCATGTGCGCAATGTCACTGTTTTTACGTGCATAGGTCAAGGCTCTAGAGTATGTGGGCCTGGCCCCTAAAGGAAGCCAAAGGGTTCAAGAATTTCTGGAAAAGGCTGCAGAGGGCTTAGTTGAAGGTGGAAGGTGAGGGATTCAATTATATCGATCTCCTCAATTACCTGTCAATTCTACTTTAGAATATCTCGGTAGTCTTTATTAGAAGCTTATGTGGTAGTCTCACAAAATTTAAAAAAAGAAATGAAAAGGTATCACCGTGTTATTACCTGCTCAATATTCTTACAGGGTAGACTCCGGTGTTAATGCCGATTATTCCCCACAGAAAAGAAAACAAGACTGCTCTGATTGATTTCGATAGGCTTATAAAGTTTTCACTCCTGTCCAATGTCTAATGCGTAGCACTGATGAGTCTTCTTTTGATCATGTATTCCAGGAAAGAAATTTTTACGCCGATGTACTTCTTCTTGGCCCGGAAGCCCCAATCTGGGAATCAGTGATGTGGGGACCGTGCAAATTGAACTTATTCCAAAGAAACAGGGCTTTCAGAATCTGACTAGTTGTTAGAATTTCATGTGTTTAGATGATTAAAACTGTGAGCGTGCCTGTGAGTCGACGTTTTGGCTTTTTCAGTTGTTTGTATGGGTACCTTCTGCATGTTCCTTTAAAACAATGCTTCTTTGCTGCGAGCAATTTGTATCAGATGTAGCCCAAGTTTGAATCTTTTCCTGTCGTCGAATGGACCGAATAAATTTCTGCTCGTTCAGATTTGTGAACATGTTAATTTGTTCGTGTCTTAATAGTAGAACCATATGTATATCTGTACATTAACTCTGCAGTTAAACATGCCGACAGGTTTCCTGCATCGCATAAGCCTGCAGTTTCTTAGAAATTCCGCACCGCACAATCTAGTACACCCCCTATCACCATTATAGACTTGTCGTCTCTTTCGCTGGTTACCATTAGAGACTGACTGATTTAACAGAGTTGTGCCCTCTATAGCTCATTATACACGATGACATTTTTTTTTATTAACAGGATTCTCATCTGAAGATGTTGGCTGATTAGAAAAATCCAGACGTCATTGGTGCCATTGAAAAATTCCGCGACGCTTCCATGCAACTTCCTAAAATTCTTAGGAATAATTTTAGGTGCTGTGAATGTTGTAGATGGCATTTGAATCTAGGTTCTACATCTTCAGGAAGCCTCGGCTATCGTTCTTTTGGTGAACAGTGTCTGGCTTCTTCAAAGCTTTGAGTTTGAACTTTAGACTCTGAAAGAAGGAAACAAAAGATGGCAATTTCTCGTCTCTCAGACTCAGCCAATTGACAGGAAAACGTGCATTTGATACCATGTGTAAAATGGAAAAGGATCGTTCCTCTCTCATCTGAAAAATATAATGTGTTCTTTTCAAGGAAAACAGACCCTCTTTCTATTGCTGAGTGCTGATACAACTGGGTTAAAGCAGCAAGCAAAGCAATATAGATTAGGGGGGAGCAAAGTGGCCCGGACTGAACAGGGACTTGACCGGACCGGCCGTTTTGGTCTGGTCCTTTAGGGAACCGGTCCAATCCCTAGTTCCTATAAGTGGAACCGGTGGCCAGGCGGTCCCGTTTCTAGTTCTAGTGGGCATTGGACTGGAACAGACCGCCCGGCCCGGATTGGTCTCTATATATATATACATATATATTTTTTAAAATTTCTTAACTTAGAAACCCTGGAGAAAAGGCAGTCATTCAACCGAGGGAGTGTTCGCCGGTCATAATTGTCATTTTCTTTTGGAAAGTATGAGTTCCATCAAGATTTTTGAACATGTCATGATAGATGATTCCTCAGAAAACGTCTTTTGGGCTGAAACTGTGTAATGATCATCGCTAAAATTGAACTTTGTAAAAAAAAGTAGGTAAAAATTGAACTTTATGGTTTGATGATCATTGACCAAAGGCATGTTAGAATTTACCACAAAGGCAGATAGAAGAGAGTGATATTGTCATCTTTACCCTTTATGTGTATCATGGTAATTAATTTGAATGTCTCGAATGAAACATTTTGAGTAAGCTTCGATATAGATTTGCTCAAAATAGTAGTACGATACTCCTTTTCATTTGATTTAGTGAAATTAAGAAGCAAAGAAGATAGTCGATCAAACAATGTCAACTATATCAACTTTTGGGAAATAAGCAATTGGTGTTTACCGATCCCATTAGAACTGGGCTCGACTGGTCCCTGGTTCCATACGGAAACCGAACTAACCCGGACCGTGCATACCCCTCCTAATAGATTATGTGTTTTCATTGTAGTTGCCGGGTGTCCTACCTTGTAATTTATATCTTATTTTATCCTCCATTTTTTGTGGGGTTTACGCTCAATCTAGCAAGATATGCCATGCGTCGCATACATTCCTATCTTTTCTTAACACATTTTAATAAGGGTAGTCAAGAACTATGTCTTCTAAATAAAAGCTACAACGGAAAGAAAAGGATGGAAGAAACAAAAAGAAAATTTCACTCCAAACGGACCGTTAATAACGTCAGTTTGTTGGGTTAGAGCCTTTAAACACATGTTTACATATACTAGTGATTAACCAGTATTAGTGGAATGAGATGAATAATTGGTGCAAATAAGTCCTTCCGTTAACTCCGTCCAATTTGACTAATGAAAAATGCCGACGTGGCTTTTTTCATTATTATTTTCTCTCTCCTATGTGGCGCTAAGGTTAACTAAAGTGCCAAAATGACATTGTTTTTTCCGAATCCTAATTTGTACACCAAATCTTAATTAAATTAGGTTAAAAAAATCCAAATCCAAATCCAAAAAAAATATGAAAAAGGCTAAAGGTTAAATAAAAACGCAAAAAAATGAGAAAAACCACAGTGAAAGGAGGGTGGCTTGGCCGCTGCCCCATTGCTGGTGGGGTGTTGGCGATGGCTAACAAGGTCGCCGGCCCTTGCCCAAATATGGGAGAGGGTCGGTTCTAGCCTTGCTTGTGGTTGGCGAGGGTTGTCGGCCATTGTCGACACCCCATTGGTGATGGGGCGGCGCCACAGGCAGGAGGCTAGGGCTAGCCCTCTTGCATGTACTTTTTTTTCTTTTGTTTTTTTAAATGCTTTTATCTTTTTTTAAATCTAATTTAACTAAAATTTAGGTTAAAAAATTGAGATTTTGATCAAAACAATGGTGTTTCAATACTTTACTTAACCTTAACGCCATGCAAGACCCCATATAAGAGAGAGAAAATAATATAAAAAAACCACGCCAGTAGCTTTTGTTAGCCAAGTTTGACGGGCTTCACGGAAAAACTTAATTGTACAAATTTGACAAGTTTTAAGACTTTATTGTACTTTTTTAAAGTTTTAAGACTCAATCGCACTTTCGCAATAAGTTTTAGGACTTCTACTACACTTATCCATTTTATTTATTGTTGGATTAATAGTCACAATCAAAATTTAAAAAGCGAAAAAATCTGAGTGTTGCTGCTCTATGACAAATCATTTTAACTTGTGAAAGTTATTAAGTCAGTCGTTTGGGCTGTATATTAGATAATTAGGGCCCGTTTGAAAACAATTCTTGCAAGAATTTTTTATTCTGGCAAAAATTTATCCTTACCAAAATCAATTCTAATAGAGAATGAGAAATTATGTTTACCAAACGCACCTTCATTCTACTTCTGCTTTTGACAAGTTTACCAAACAACGCCCAGGGATTAGCGACGGTTGGGGATCGGTGGTGGTAGCTGACGGCGAGCGGCGGCCTACAAGCGTGAGAAGTGAAAATAGAAAAGAGTCACTTCTAGCAAAAATTGATTTTGACCATAAATAATCACTTCTTTATCAAACGCAATTCTCATTCTGAAGTAGAAAACTGTTCCAGAAGTCATTCTTTACCAAACGCATTTCTATTTCAGAATTACTTCTGGAGCAAAATTAAAAATTATGGCAGGTTATTAAACGCATGTATTTTGGCACCATATTTAACTGTCCTCTCCAGACCCTCACTTTGCTTTGCATAATGTTGAAAAATAGGCTCGTTTCTGCTTTTGATCCTACCTACTACTGCACTATTTTTCTTGTACTAATTGTAGAATCTGTGTGATCCGTTTCTGTCTTGATTGATGTACGCGACGAAAGAAAGCTCCAAAACGAGCTAATTCTTTGGGAATCTCCTTACTTTTGGTAGGTACATGGTGAGCAGAGGTCGCCAAGTTTATATGTCTAGGTGATTGTCCCATAGTCTCTAGGTTGGACATTCATTGCAGAAGTTGCCGTTTCCAACTTGGTTTCGATAGATAGTCGAGGGGCTGTTTATGGTAATCTTCCTCAAATCTTTGCTAATGAGAAAAATTCATCGAGTCCGTTGGGACATTTTTCTGGCTTCGTCCCAGAAGGAAGCCAAGGGTGCTGAAAGTTCTGGAGAGGGCTGCGGAGGGCTTAGTTAAAGGTGGAAGGTGAGCAATCCGTTTTTCAATCTCGATCCCCTCTGTTTACTTTTGAAACTACTTTAGAACTGTCTCAATCGAGAAATCTCTACTCGCATGGGGCATTTGGTGTCTGCACTCAGTAGAGCTTGTGGATGTGGTTTATGGGGTTGCACTGCTGGTTTAGGTCTGACTTCAAGGGTCATAACCTCAAAACACCAGCGGCTCTTAGTGAGAATAACAGTTGCATTCTCTTAATGGGTAGATTGCAGTTTACATAGAGAATTCTTGCCAAATCGCAGAGATTTCAGTCATACCGATGAGTCTAATGCTAATCATGTACTTCACGACACGAACTTTTACGCCGATGTACTTCTTCTTGTGTCGGAAGCCTCAATGTGAGAGTTCAGTGATGTCGCAAGGGGGTCGTGCTAATTGAACTTGCGACGAAGAAATGGTGTCTTCTGGAGTCAGAATGGCACTGTCGCATGTGTCGAATTTGAGTGTGTGAGTATGGCACCTGAAGTTCGCTCTTCAGTTGCACGCAGGAGTTGTGTTCCTTTAAGACATGGTTTTTGCTGCGGTTGGATCGTTTCCAGGAACCATCTTGTTGCGCAAAGCATCGATCACCATATCCATTGTTTCGCTTCTTAATTTGTGCCGAGGTATGTACTGCAGCACCTGTTTAATTCTCACTACTCAGCGGTTTGACAGATTGCAGATTTCCTACATCTGCAGCGCACACTTTACACACGATGCACCGGTATCGATTTTAGTTTGCGATGAAACTGCAATTTCTTCCGAACCCCAACGCCCAATGTAACATACCCTCTAACACCACGAGAGTATGATTTTTGCGTGGACTTTCTTCTTTTGGATAATACGTTCTGTCTGGTATCACGACTCGCTAATGACATTATAATATGACTATGCCATCTTTTTATAGCAGCTCTTTTTTTTTGTGTGTGTGTGTGTATTTCTGCAATTGCTGGTGATTCAAGTTAGTTCATGGGTTCTGTCACAGGTCAGAAAATGATACATAAAGTGGAGACGTAACTTAACAACTATCATTTTCAACTCCTTTGTGCATCATGTACTTGCCTAACACCGACAACCCGAAGCTATTCTATAACATAGCAAGAGATAAGTCGATAAATCACTTAAATTAAGGTAATAAAATTTCAAAAAATAAAGAGGTAATAAAATTTCATATAAGAGTTTGTAAGTTTAAAGTGTACTTAAGATACGTAAATAAAAATCAATAATAAATAAGAAAAGTCAATAATAAAAGAAAAATAAAGAATGAGAGTTGGTCACTCAGATAAAAGGTTCGTATATTCACATAAGAGTCAGTAAATTTATTACTGGCTTTGATAAGAAAGACAGTCATCGGCTCTTCGAAAAATCTACCAACAGGAGAAAACCGTTTCAGAGAAGAAACAGTGGAGTTATCCTTTGAGAAGGGGGGCTATTTTAATTTTCTTACCTCGTGTCTGAAAATGAGAAATAGCTAAAATGGTACATATTGAAAAAGCTATATTCTGATCCACCAAAAAGAGAAAAAAAAAGTGTCGGACTTCGTACAAAAGTTTCATGTAATTTATAAATTCACTCGAAATGAAAAAGAAATTTTGAACAATTTTTTTTTTGGGTATGAAATTGGAATTTTAAAATAAAAAGCACATTTGACTTATAAAGATCGAGACTGTACATAAAGAACAAATTCATCGAAATTTCCAACGATAATGAAAATTGGAACCGAAAGAATAAAAAATAAAAAAAAGATGGAAACTGTACATAAAGATTCGGAGGATCCCATTGCAAATCTAAGTAGGACCCATGTACTTATGATCCCGGTCAACATCTCGCCTGCTAGGCCTGTACCCGTAGTTGGCTTGTCTAGGTAATTTTCAAAAGAAAAGCATATTTTTCTTTTTCTTTTTTAAAAAGGGAAATAAACCCACTTGGAATTTCTTTTTGACCCATCTGACAACCGTGAACTTTTCAAAAAATAATATAAATTTATGGGGTAGGAATATAGGAATATTACGTTCACGAGACTTGAGAACCAATACCACCATTGATGAATTGGTTGGTGCGCCGGCGGCTTCTGGACCATTTCAAATGCCACTCATTTTGCTGCGTATTGCTTCCAAAAGTCTGAATCCGAATCGGTCCCCAAGACATTTTCTTGGCTTTCTGCTTCTTCTGCACATGAAATTTTTCCCTTTCTGTTTTTTTTGGATTGTTGTAGGTCAAGCTGAATTGACAGGACGTGTGATTTTTATGGGGTGGGGGTAGACTCGTCTCATCTTCGCTCTCTTTCACACATCAATCACTTCCACAAAAGATGGCGAAAAATCTGGGTATCTGGAGACGGGAGCCTCTCCCCCTTCCCAGCTGTCTCCACCACCAACAACCATCCCAAATGCATTCCCCCTATGTCAGAAAGATGCTCAACGAGGAGATAGGGATGAACACAAGGACTTGTCCTTCCTTCTTTGACATGGACGCCTCACCACTCGTTTGCTTCACATCTATCGAATTATTGATAAGGAAGTGTCCGATTCTTGGCCACGGACGTTAAAATTCGCACGTTCGCGAAACCATAGACGAGAAGATCTTTTTCTTATAGCCGGTACAGGGGAAGCTTTGGAAGTTTCTATCAATTTGCAAGTGACTCCATGCTTAATGTGCACAGAGAAGGTAGATTTCTAGTAAAAGGATTGGCGAGCTTTAAAGGGTTCTCGCCGAATCTATCCTTCTACTACTCGCTTGTGTAATGGAATTACTCAGAATAACCTGTGACGAGTCAACAACCATGTAATGAAACCACAACGAACGAGTTCAGACAACCGATTGGATCGGCAACAGAAGTTTTAACACATCGAAAAGGTCAGGAGTATATGTAGTAAAACATCAATAACATTTGATTTCTTTCTTTCTCTTTTTCCTTCTTTCTCTTGGTACAAGTCGCGTTTGAGATGGAGATCGAAATCGAAATCGAAATCGAAATCGAATCAAACGGAATAAAGAATGAACTCCGCGGTGTCCACCCCGCCGAACGCCTTGTGACCGCAAGGGCCCATCTGGGCTGGGGCACCCTTCGCGCCGCCTCCGACGCCGACGCCGACGTGGTGAGGGTCGCCGCCGTCGTGGTGGTGGGGGTCGTCGGAGTTGGAGGGAGGGTGGTAGTACATGCGGGCGGTCTGGGGGCAATGGGAATGGAACCTGGCCGCGATCCTCACTCCTGCATCCAGAATCTCCACATACTTCCCCATCTTAATCGCCCTCCAAGAAACAAAGATCTCTCCCTCTTCTTCTCTCCTCTGGGGGATCTTGGAAAAGAAAAGCAAGATCGAAGAGGAGAGAAAGAGGGGAAGAAAATCGAAAGGGAAGAAAGAGAGGAAGTCGCAAGAAGAAGGGATGCTAGAAAACGTCCCAAACGTGAATGCCCATGAAAATTGGGAATCCAAGAGGAGGTTGGCGGGGTGCCATATATACAGCAATTGCTGATCTGTCCTTTTCAGATTTGTTTCCCCATTTCCGCGTTGGGCAAGATTATCTTTTTGCAAATGTGCCCCTGGATTTTACCATATTCTTACTTACTTGGCCCTGCTGTCCTTCCGGTTCCAGCTCAATTTCTGAATAAGTCATTGCCAAACTAGTCACGTGCGACCCCCCAATAGATTTGTTCATATTTGGGAAATACACTCTTCTTAACCTTCCAAAGGTGCAGTTATATTGTGGATTTGGGTAGAAGGTGCACCTAGGATGTTTTTTTCGAGTGAAAAGATTTTGTTAAAAAGCGCTCGTGGGGAAATATTCCAATTTCCAATGTCCTTGCGATATATGCACGCCGAAATTAAATCATTCATATCGAATGTGTTTTACAAGCGCCCCAAGGCCGACGATTGTTAACTGGACTCTAAATAAAGTAAGTAAATATCATATTTGATCGTGCAAAATTCCTTTTCCTAATAATTGTGCTCCATGCTATAGAAGATCGATCGTTTACCTTATTATTTATGTATTTCACCAAACCACCCGGCGGGTGTTTAACCGAGACGCTTTTTCACATGCTAGAACATAGACTATAATTAATTTAATTAGGTCAAGTGGAATGGCGGGCACGCCAATAGAGAGCAAATAAAAAAAGGAATCTCTAGGTGGACAAGGCAATGTCTTTAACTTTAAGAACAAGGCAGCAAGACAACAGCCGCATTCGCGAAACGTGCGAGATGCTATGCCTTCCAATGAAAGAAGCGGCGAATAGCAGGGGCCATTGAAACTTAGGAAGCACAAATATTCGGAAGTACAAGGGCTTCCCTGCAAAACGCATGGAGAAAAAGGGAAAACAGGAACCGCGTCAACCGTTGAACAAAACCTACGACGGAGGAAGGTCGCGGCGTTGAGACGGCGACACTCGCAGTTGAGTCCTTTGACTATAATGACCTTCCCCTCTTTTCCCGTTTTCTGTGGAGAAAGTCGCCGCAATCTCTTTGACTAGAGCTTACTGTTCAGGGGTGAATTGGTAAATTACATTTTCCGGAGTCCGTGCTTGAATTAGTGCTACCTTTGACTTTCTAGATTTCCAGATGAATTTTCACTTAATAAAATAGCACTCGATTGATTTCGATAGCTTTCATGTAACACGTTTATGGGACTTTGAATAGTTCGATGTGTTTTGAAATCAAGGACAATTGGGTGTACACATTAGGATGACTTTTTTCTTTTGTATACTTTTATGGAAAAGCAAAGAAAAAATGGGGTGTTCATAAAGTGGGCATTCTCGTCCACAGACTGCACCAGGTAGCACCTCCCCCACTCAATTTTGAATTTTCTCTTGCGTTTCTTTTCTTTTTTCTGTTGGTTTTTTTTTTTAATGTACCGGGAAAATGACGCAAATGATTATTGAATTTTAATTTAATGTGTAATATAATTCCTGAAATTTAACTCAATATATAATGTCATCTTTGAACTTTTAATTTGTTTGATGTGGTCATTAAATTTTTTGTATATATTCAAACTAATCTCTAGACTATATGCAAATATTCAATATTGTCCTTCAACTTAAATTAATGCAATCACGGCATTGGTTATTTCCATATAGTCTAAGGACTAGTTTGAACATTTGATAAAAGTTCAGGGACCGCATTGAATAAATTAAAAATTCAAGAAAAGCTTTGCACATTAAATCAAAGTTGATGGACTATTTGTGTCATTATCTCTCGTATATTCTACCACCTCCAACTGCCGAGCCCTAAGTCTTCTCTGTCATATGACGACTGTTTGTTCTTTCCATGATGCATTTGAATAATCAAATTTAAGGAATTCCCCCACCCTATGCACAAGGCGCCGTCCATGTTCGAATATTGACGATCCTTTTTATTTTTATTTGGGCAGAGTATTGACCTTCAATTCATGTTCATTAGACACCGCACCGACCCACATAAACAAATCGTTTAAAAGCGAATCATGCGGTTGAACCACACCCCTTTTCTTGTTCAACAAGTGACCCGATCGCATTTCATAAGTGTAGCGAGATTCATTAAAAATTTAGACGACTCAAATCAAATCCTTTTCTTAAAAAAATCTAGAGGTATCGCCAATTTATCGTATTTTCCTTGATTTTCGTTCTTTTATGGCGTAATCCAATATTGGCTCAAATGTTTTATCTTCGGCTGTAGTATCATGTGAGAAACATTCCTTTTTTCTTTTTTCTTTTCTTCTTTATGCTCGGATCGCATGTCGTTGATCTTATTTTTGATTTGTTGGTAACGTCTACGTTATTTATTTGCTCGATAAATCTTTAGGGGTGTCGTTGACCAAATCGGGCCCTCCTATAAGTCCGCTCGAGGCCTCTCTCTAATCTCTCAATGAGGAACATAGCCGAACCATATCCATTTCCTAGAAACCTAACTCCTATCCAACGTTCTTGTCTGTGGAAGTCATCATTTCACACAGCATGCGTTGCTCGAGTGGAAAGCATGTTCATCTTTTAGGGAGCTTGAATTATACCTAAACAAACACAAATATACAAAATCGGGGGCGAGTCTAAGAACGACGACGTCGATGCAGCTACATGAGCATGGCTTGCTCAATTCATTCGACGATTAATGAGCGGTACAACCTCAATAGTGAACGGGCTAATCGAAACATTCTGAATATATGTCTTTTCTATTAATATTTTTTAATCTAATTTAACTTAACGTCTAATTTTACATTATTGTTCTTTATTACATAGCCATGACATATAGTCAATTTTTTCTTAAAATATATGTTGTTGAAGTACACATCATTAGGGGTGAGCGGTTCCAGGTTCCTTACAGGTTGGAACCTGGAACCTACCCGTTGGTACATGTTCCTCATTTTCTGGAACCTGGAACCTACCCGTAATATTCCGGAACCTAGAACCTACCATGTCACAGGTTCTAGTATCGGTTCTAGGTTCTAACAGGTTCTTTTTTTTTTCTTTTTTCTTTTTGCAGAATCGCTAAGCTAAAATCCTAATCATAGCATAAAAGGACCATTGAAAGCGCGATGAATGTCACGAGCGAAAAACATATACTCTATAAATCGAGTTGACATGTAAGTTCAAGCAAGCGCATTATAAGTACAATAAAATCAACTTGTTGAAAGGATTATATTCATTATGGTCATATAGAATTAGATACTTCTATTAAGCTCACAACCCTTCTAGTTACACATAAAATCAACATGCAGCTCAACTCAATTTGGTGCTCTAGCTATTCAAACTCAAAGAGAACAACAAAAAGAAATTGAAACCCAATCTGTTTTCTTGAAGAAGTCAAAGCAGTGTTTTCTTTCCAACCTGTTCATCTTCTGCACTCAAAAGCAACCTCTATGTAGCAGATAGATACAAAGTCCCATGCCATAGTTGACAATCCTCCTACAAATCAGCACCAACATAGCTTCAGAGTTCAGATCATGTCTCCACTTAACATGTGCATTCTCTACGTCAATTAGATACATTAGAACAGGGATTCAAATGGGTTGCTTATCGGAAGCAAGATATGAAGATGTTCGAAGTAGTCAAAGGTTCTAAAAACTAAGAAGATATGAAGCAGTCAATATATTTGTGCAAGCAAAACTGTAGCTATAAGATCAGGTCCAACTTTCACGAACACCTCCCTCCATGAAAATACTGGAGAGTATCACTTCTGTGTAGTTTCTTATCCCTATACATTTAAATTACTCACTTGACCAAACTGCTATGAACTCACATAAGAAAATAAAAAACTGAATTAAGTGGATGAAAAACAGTCTCATAAGTTTCAAGACTAATAAAGTTGCGTTTTCCTAGAACAAGAAAGCAAAACGTTGACCCAGAGAGCTTTCCCATTTTCTTCCACAATGAAGCAAGTGGTAGCACAAGCCTGTAATATTGCAATCATCAACTGAACAAGCTAAATGCCATAAATTGCTCGAAGACAACTCTCGAAAATAAACAACTACGAAGAGACCAAGAAAAGGTTTCCCTAGAACTTATCATTACCATCCAAGCCACCCAAAGTTTCAAAGGAGTGAGGATTTCACTCTAAGCCAAAGGATCCAATATTTAGAATTAAAGGCATAAAACATGTTATAGTAGAGCTTACTTCATGATTAATGCTATAGAAACAAACGAATCTACGCCCATAAACATTGCAGACTATTAGATATCTCTCTTTTCCTTTTATTTTTGGGGATAGTAATTTCACAACTATCTCCACAGCAAAAGCCAAAGGACTGACAACCAGGAAACAAAAACTTCACAAAAAGAAAAAAGTCAAAAAATTATATGAAGACCCATTCCCAAGTTTAGTTACACACAACCCATCTAAGAAATCCCATGAAGATTCATGAACCTATGCGCTATACTTGGAATAAGATTCCTAGGCAACAGACAAAAGTAAACGCATGCCAAGAAAGTTTTCATCTCTTACCAGTTACCACCAAGAACAGTAAGTGAGTTATTAAA
>BCNH02000007.1:14100662-14167857 GCA_001662345.2 Metrosideros polymorpha var. glaberrima | reverse complement strand
GGTCATTTAAACGGAGCTCGTCATCGGGTAGTGTGGGCCCGCAGAGGAAAGCCCAGAAGGATCTTTCTCGGATTTTGAGGACAGAATCGGCTATCAAGGAGATCGAGAGGAAGGCCAACTCCAAGAAGTACAACAACTTGTGGCCTAAAGCCGTGTTGGAGGCTCTGGATGAGGCTATTAGAGAAAACCGTTACGAGTCTGCTCTTAAGGTTTGTGAATAGCTCGTTCTCTTTTCTTTTTTTCCTTCTCTGCATTTTGTTAGTACCGGCTTCAGATGAGTTCTTTTTCTTTGTCTTGTCGCGTGCTAGGGTATCTACTATTCAGCTACATTTCCATAGGTAGCTTTACAAAGTTAGAGAAGTATAAGTGAATCAAGCTTTGCTAGTTGGAGTGGAAGCATATATATCCAGAGATTTAATCTCTACTTAACAGTCAGTATGTGAATTGTGTACACAAATAGTTATGACATTACTTAAGATTACTCAGAGAGTTGAATATCTTGAGCTGTCTTTTCTAGCAATGGAAAGGGAACTTTAATAAGTGCAGTAGCACCATTAACCAGTGTCATTACCAGAGTACCAGCGTCGGAGCTACATTTGCTGATGCAACTCTATTTCTTGTTTCATATAGGTAAAATGTTTAAATCTATCATAACGCTCAAATAATTAATTCCCTTTTTTAGATATTCGGCCTTCTTCGTAAGCAGAACTGGTATGAGCCAAGATGCCAAACGTACACAAAGCTTCTGATGATGCTTGGCAAGTGCAGGCAGCCTGAGCAGGCAGGTTTGCTTTTCGAGCTTATGCTGGCGGAAGGGCTCAAACCTACTCTCGATGTTTACACGGCTCTAGTCAGTGCTTATGGTCATAGTGGCCGAATTGACGAGGCATTATCTACTCTAGAAGCAATGAAGTCTGTCTCAGATTGCAAGCCTGATGTGTACACATACACTATTCTTGTGAATTGTTGCACGAAGTTCCATCAGTTTGATCTGATTGAACAAATACTTTCTGAGATGTCATATCTCGGAATAAGTTACAGCACTGTCACATACAATACTATAGTTGATGGATATGGCAAGGCTGAAATGTTTGAACAGATGGAGAAGTCGTTGACGGACATGATTGACAGTGGATCCTGTCTTCCTGATGTTTATACACTTAATTCGGTTGTGGGGGCTTATGGGAAGAGTGGACAGATTAATAAGATGGAAAAGTGGTATGAGGAATATCAACTCATGGGTATAAGGCCTGATATTGTTACATTCAATACCCTGATTAGATCATATGGAAAGGCAGGGCTTTATGAGAAGATGAGTTCTGTTTTTTATTATATGGAGAAAAGGTTCTTTTCCCCTACAACTACAACCTATAATGTAATCATTGATATCTATGGAAAAGCTGGCGATGTGGAAAAGATGGAAGAATACTTCAAGAAAATGAAGCATCAAGGAATGAAGCCTACCTCTGTCACGTACTGCTCTCTGGTTAGTGCATACAGTAAATCTGGACTGATCATGAAGGTGGATTCAATCTTGAGGCAAGTCGATAATTCTGATGTGGTGCTGGATACTCCTTTCTTCAACTGCATCATTAGTGCATATGGTCAGGCTGGTGACATTGAAAAGATGAGGGAATTGTTCTTGTTGATGAAAGAGAGAAAATGCTCACCTGATACTATCACCTACGCCAGCATGATCCAAACATACAATGCCCTAGGCATGACTGCGGTTGCTGAAGATTTGGAGAACAACTTAATAAGAACCAAGGACCATCCAGGTATCTTGATGTCAAGTAGCTTTGTAACCGTCCATCTAATTGCAAATTTGTACTCTTCCTTCACATTCATTGCAGAACCTCCTGTAATGTTCAATTTCTTGCACTGGACGGGAAGTTTTCACACTTCTCACTCTAGGGTATCAGAGAGGTTATCTTGTACGGTATTTTTTTTTTGGGTAAGGTTATCTTGTACGGTATTATACATTCCATTAGTCAACATACAATATTTACTCAAACCTTGCATGTTTACTCCATATCTCCTGCTCAGTGTAGTGATTTTAACTAATAACCAGCAAGATACTGATGCTAATTAGCAATAATGCTAATAATCCTGATCAAGCAGACGAAGTGGCTTTGATTCGTTATTCACAACAATCGTATTCAGTCATAGAATCATTATACTATGTAGGACCTCACTCATTAGATCAAGAATGAGACTATGCTGATGAATCAGGATCTACAGCATGAGATTCTTAAGCTCATGTGATGTTATCTGGGATATATAGTGGCAAAAGGATGCTTTTAACTAAACGTCCTGAAGATTTCAGTCTCTCCTTAGTGTGCTGCTATTTGCAGCAAGCACATTCGTTTGCTCTCTGCTAATTGCTTTAGCTTCCGACCAGTGAGTGAATTTCACTATATTTATAGCATGCTACTTGAGAGTTGCTTAAATTATATTCGGTTTCTGCTCAGCCTTGAAGTTGATTGGACGCTTTGACGAGGAAGGGATCTCAATTGATGGAGGACTAGAATGTTCAAGATTGCCAAAGCATAAATCGCTGATTGCTTACCTCTGAGACCTTACCTTGTATGTAATGTTTGTTATACCTTTTCCTTTTTTGTTTTGGAGATTATACTATCTCAGATTATATAACAATAATAAATTTTATCAAATTCCAAAATTACAAGTCTCCCAATGCAGGATTGTCTTTAGATTAGCTTTGGTGTCCGTGGAGTCACAGCTCACCTCAGCCCCATCTGGGGCGTCAACCTGGGTTGGCCAGTTGGCTGAGCAAGATTGCCAGAAAGTTTCATCTGGAGGAGTTAAGATAATTTATAAGGCGCAAACTGTTACTAAGACAGCTTTGCTAGATTTTTCGGAGGCGTCGAAATGCCACTGGATTTGTTGGGTACAATTTGGTAAAGTTACTTCTTGTGGATATTCTATCTTTTGTTCTATCATGGCGACCTCAGCACCAAATTTCCAATTTTCAAAATAAGAAAACCAAAGAGCTGTCGTGTGTATGAAGTTTACCAAAATTCTGGTTCCCAAAGAAGTGTGACAGAAGAGATGGGGATTATCAAGAATGCCAACCTTCCCCACAAGGGCCAAAGGATTGTCCTTGGGGACCATTCTTCTGGAGTTGGACCATGAAGCAGCGTAGTTTATGCAGACATTGGGCTAAGCATACAAGATCTGCGCTTCATTAATGAAAAGTTGCCATGACTAAAGTTCGGGAAATAGAGCTGGAATTCTTGAGGGCCGAAACAAAACCCTGGACAGCATGCAGATATTTATCAGGCTCTGTTCACTGGGCTACTGGTGAATCCTTTCATTATGTCTATATTCTGCTATATTTCTTATTTGCCTTGCTTGGCATACATTCGTATGTACATATAATGATTTGCATTCAGAAATCGGTTCAGTAATTCTTGCCCCATTTGATATGAACTCACGCTTCTGTAAATCAACATCTCACCTTTCTCCATGCCATGCCTCGGTTGACATTGTGGGATGATCCAACACTGTGGAACTCCTGGACGAAGCAGCAGCTAATTTCCCAGAGGAGAGTTAAAATGCTTTATGCACTTAATTTCCAGGCTCTTATAATTTGGGCGGGCCTGACGAATGAGTTTAGGCCTGGCCTCCTTTGCACATCGATGGTCACTCACCCGTTTTTCAGAGGAAATTTGCTGAAAAACATCGACCGGTCCATGACTCAAAACAAAAGGAGGAACTTTTCGATTTGTCACCCGGATTGTTCTTCATGTTGTGGTTATGTGGCGGTTAGTCCGTCTTGATTAAGTTCATTTTTGCAAGTCCTCCACCTCGGGAGTAAGCAATTTGTGGAGATATATACTTCCGCGTGATCTAACTTCCAAAGGTTACAAATGAGGCTCTTGCTGACTGAATCTTTAGGGTCCACATCTACCATCGCACAAGAACGAGAATTTCCTAGATGGACCTGAATCGGGACGTCTCTCTAAGTGGACGATGTTCCTGAAAATTAGACTTGTGGTTACAGTTATTTTGGGATTTGTCTTCTTGATGAAACTCTACCCCAAGTCACATAACAACTCCTTCTTTCTAACTAAGTTTCCGCCTGAACATAGGAAGCACAATGGAAGTGATTAGAGAGGCAAGCCAGCTTGCAAATTGTCTGCCTAAAGAGAGGGAAGACGCAGGTGGAAACGCCTTTTGTGGATTTGGGACTCTCCTCCTCCAGACTTCTGGTATTATCTCTTGATGCCCACCAAAAGTGTGTCGCGTTTTGTAGGACAAGGGTGTATCTTTGTCTGGTGCAAGACGATTTTAAAATTTTCTGTCCTTGAGAACCCATGCCATTGTAAAATTACAGAACAAGAACCAGCACGAGCGAATTTGAAAGATCAAACGATTAGCGACAAAGAGACAGAGGAACGGCGATTGAATTGTTGTAAATGTCTCGGAAGTCTTCAATTCGTGGAAGTTAGAATTAGATTCGGGAGTTCTTAAACTGAGTTTTCTTCTTCATACATTCGACATTCACTTTGCCTCATCTAAATCCACCGACAAATCTATGGTCGTCAATGACTGAGTAGCATGTAATAGTGACCTCAAAATAGTTGAAGCCTAAGAGTCGTACGAAAACACGTAGCCGCCAACCCTCACTCAACATGTGGCAAAGGTCCTTCCCTTCCCTTTTCTTGTAAGACAAACCATGAAAAAAGGTGGGTGTCTCTTTAAAACTTCCTTTGCAAATATTAGAAACTGAAACTGAGAACCATAGAAGTGAAGGACTCTGCAAGTCATGCTGTGGAAAAGTTAGGGAGCTTCATGGAGTTCTAAGAACGCGAACACGAACGGAATAAGAGAGAGAGGGGGGGTGACATAACGCTGAAAATGAACAGAAAAAGGGTGACTTCTCTTAGGTCAAATCTCTTCCATTAAGGAATTGAAGCTCCATTTATTTCGCTAAAAACGAATGATTTAAAAGATACTTTTTTAAAGATGGTTGTTTATATCACTTGAAATAATTAATTATGAGAAATATTTTCATCGTCGATAATAATTTATGTTTAAATATTTTTATTAATGATGAAAATATTTTTTCTTTCATTAATTTTTACAAATAATGGGAGTGGTCATTTTAAAAAGAAATATTTTCAAATCATTTATTATAGAGCCTAAAAGTGACTCTAGATGGAGTTGACCACCATTTCGCGAGTGGTATGACCGACCGACCCAAAAGAGCGCAGAAGCTTCTGAAATGGGAAGAGATCCAAATCAAGAAGTGACTCGGAACACAACAAAGCTGTGGGAGACTTCGCAATCACGTTGAAGGAAATGGTCAAGGACAAAGATCAAAGCACATCATTGCGTGGGTTGAAAAGGCCACAACCCAATTTGACCATTCGTCCCCATCCCCCCTCCCCCCCACACTTTCGGGCGGGCGTGTAGAAGACGAGGGTCGATTTTTTATTGCCCCCCCCCTTCCCGCCCTCCTAGCTTCTAGTTCGGTACAACTGCATTGCATTCGATGACGTCGGTTGACTTTGGGACGCCGCCCCACACATCAATCAATTCATAAAATGGGGAGGCTCGGCTTGTGGGATTTCGCACCCGAAAGTGACTGCCCTGTGCCGGAACCTCCTCCCAAAAAGAGAAAAAGGAAAACCATTGATTAGTTATAACCCGACATGTGTCACCTGATTAGAGACCAACTAGGTTTTCAAATTCCATTGGACCGACGGAATACATTGCGCGTTGTGTTAAAAAAGACCGTATCGAAGAATTGATGTGGTGTAGAACATATAGCATATCTTAATTTACTCATTTCTTATTAAATTAAGTTTTTTAGTGAAGTTGAATCCAATTGAATATGTTGACGGATTTAAATTTGGATTTCCTCTTGGCTGCGTGTTGCCAATAGAATGTGCTCTCATACATGCAGAAACATGACGAGCTCGGCCTATTTTAAGCTTCGTAATTCTAATTCCCCTTCTTCTTCTTCTTCTTCTTCTAAAATAGAGTTGAACTCATATTGTGACTAATTAGATAGATTTGGCAACAGTAAAATCAGAGATGATTGACGACTTAGTCATGACCCAATGGGATGAACATAAACGTGTGATGAGGGGAGTACCGGAGAAGTGATAGTTGTGATTGAACTTGAGATGGCCTCATTCGTGGGGACATTGCCGTATATATGTACAATAGATGCCTTTCACATCTGCATGAATGGATCGATCTAGTAGTCATCACCACATGCTTGCCTTGGATTCTTCTCTCTCCACTCCTTGTAATGTACCAAATTTTGAAACAACTTGACAATTGGCATTGTGCTTTCTCCATTATGTTCTTCTTCATTACCAATTCATAGCCGCGATTTCCTTGTACCATTCGTGCCGTGGAAGTACACGAATTTCGGGATTTGAGTCCATCCGATTTTCTCTCGTCGCGATCGAATACGTAGATAGAAACCCCTTCTTGGCTCGCGTGGGAATTGTTTGACGCATATTCCATGACTCATCCCAACCCTCAATGGCAACTTGGAGAACTTAATTAGAGACCACTATGCCTCCTCCTCAACGCATCTCCTTTTCTTCTTCTTTTTCTCCAGTAGCATCTCATTACATAGTGGTGTTCTTTGAACATGGTACCTTGGGAATATTTGATGTTCACACAAGCTCAAAAAGTTTTGGAGAGTTTAACATTTGCGGTTGGAGCATAATGCAAAGCGGAGAAGAGAATTTTTGTCAACTTCAGGCAAGTGATTTGGTTCTTCTCCATTGCCCAAATTTGAGCCGGAACATTCCTGGAGATAAGGAGGGCATGTTCTCTATATGCCCAACTGATGCAGGAATCAAAACAACACCAACTTGTTGCCTCCTAGTACCCAATTCACATATCATCAATACTCACTCGTGTGGAATCTTAAGAATGGTATTCGGCTACAAGATTATGCTTCGACGCTCAATCCGACACTAGACGACACGAAGTGTCTACTCGATAAAGTTCTTGCGCCGTGGTTTCGGTTCTGAAGAGTCCGTCCCACTCGGCTTTTAAGTGCTGTGACCTCAAATACTTATTGCCAAACACACAAGTCACGTCATTTCGCAGCACAACTGCATCATGCCACAATTACGGTTGAACCGCAGTTACTTCTAACGGGCTTAAATCCCACGCTGCTACCCGGATGTTTTCTGCAGTCGAACTGGAGAGAGGAAAAATAAGAACTGAACTTGTACAGGTCTAAGCGGAGCCATGAGGCACACCACTCAAATTCGCCTAACGTTCAAGAATACTTGCTTTCTCCATTTCCATGCTGAATTGTTGATGTATCACCGTCGCCATCAACTGGTAATGTTGTCCATCAAGCAGCATGTCAATAGACAACCGAGAAGTTAGCCCTCTAAAGCAAAAATTAATACTGCTACAGTATAATTACAGCAGTGCACACAAAATATCGACAAGAATGCAAGCGGAAGGAGGACAAAACAGGTCATTATCGAAGAAGACCCGGGTTTTTGGATTGCTCCCCATCGCCATCCAAAGATCTTTGCTTGTGCCCGTCACGGAAAAATAATCTTGTCTGTACATGTCGGGCTCGGGAGGAGTCTGTTTCCTAGTCATTTTCGGGGTCACAGTCCCTTCACTCTCGATAGTGATCTTCCTTGGTACCTTGATTTAGACGAGGAAAAGTTAATTGAGATTAGTGCTGAGTTATGTGACTGTTTGAATCTGATTTGGATGATTAGCCTCATCTTTATCCTCGGCCATTACTCAAGCTGTACTGTGTTAGCATTACAATATCCATGCTCTTATTGATTAGTGGTCTTTGCCTCCCCACTTATCTGTAATTTACTTTGGTTCCCTGAATCTCGTGCAATATAACATAACTTTTCCGCTAAGCCAATGCTAGCAAGATATCATTCAAGATGGAGAGCCTGCATGGGATCTAGTGAAGTGGGATTCGCTTCCTTCTTGTATTCGAAAGCTTGCCACTTTGAAGACCGCCTAATACCAAAAAAAAAATCAATTTTAGCTTGTCTCATATAAAACCTTCAACTTTAGATCTAGTCCCAATTCTACCTTAAAGTTTTTTTTTTATTTCATAGAAAACCCCCAACTTTAGGTTCAATCCTAATTTTACCCTAAACTTTTTTTGTAGCATAAAATTTTTTTAACTTAAATAAAATTTAGGTCAAGTACCAATTCTACCATAAACTTTTTGTCTTATAAAAAATCATAGCTTTAGGTCCAGTTTCAATTCAACTTTTATTGAATCCTAAATATGCCTCTATTAATCTTTCGTCAAATCGCCCTTAGTGATTTTGCGCTGGGTCTTCGATCTCTCGTGCTTGGGAACGTCCCATCTCTCGCGGTCGAAGAGCTCGTGCTTGGGATGCTCAAATAGCTCGTTCTTGGGAGTTTTCCATCTCATAACAAGAAATTTTGGACGGATGGTTAATGGGGGCAAATTTGTAAATCAAGTAAAAGTTTATGATTTTTTATGAGACTTTTAAAATTTTAGGGTAAATTTGGGACTGGACGATAAAATTGCGATAAGACCTAAAGTTGGGGGTTTTCATAGGACAAAAAAAAGTTTACGCTAGAATTGAGATATGATATAAAGTTGATGGTTTTTTATGAGACAAAAAAAAGTTTAAAGTTAAATTGAGATTGTATCTAAAGTTAGAGGTTTATGAGACAAAAAGTAAAATTGGAACAAAAGCTAAAGTTGGAGATTTTTTTTTTAGTACTAGACCTTTTGTGAACGATGAAGTTGCATTCCTTCTGCACGCGTCGACTCGTTCTTCAACCAAGACGCCGAGTCAATAGGAAAGCACGAAAGGAGTACACATTGAATCTGTCTCGACGCTGTTGGCAGGTTTCGGTCCCTTATTTCATCGAACGTGTATGAAAAAGTGTTGGGACGGAGAAATGTTCAAACTGACTTATGGTGGTTCGGTCCACACCCGATCCACTAAGTCGAAAGCGTGAAGAAAATTCCGTTGTTCTTGGAGCCAATTCTCATTGATCAACTCTCGTCCCTTCCCAAGAAACCCTCATCGGCGTTATGATGTTCCTTTGACTTTTCTGCTTTGTTTGACCATTTGCTGTCTTTCAATTCTACTTAAGCTTGGTTTGTCTGGATTATGCAAATGGTTCATCTCCTTTTTTACTAGATTACGAAAAGGGGGGAGAGGAGGAATACGATGCTTTAGTCGTCCCTTCAAGTGGGAGTTTATGGAGTTTCAGCAAACCAACTTTCGTACAAGCTTTTCGACCGGTTGACGGGGCGAAACTCTCGATCGGACTTGACCAGTGGAGCAGGCACCGATTTGAGTTGAACCGCTAGAAATCAGCTAAGCAATTTCTCTATTCCAAGTCTCTTGGTTTATATGGATATCACATGTTTGGTAAAATTGCACAAATTACATTTGTATTTATTTACTCGAATGTAAAAGATTGGATATATGGGCCACCATGTGTGAGACTGGATGTATAGCAATGTAGAGATGAGTAAAATGTCACCTATACTTAAGCATATAGCTAACACGTGCACAAATACTCTATTGAAATGTAATCACTTAGAATGTACAAGGTAAAACATATGGTATTGATCATCATCTACAATAGATGCCACGGAAATACTGACGAGCATAAATCATTTCCCATGTGAATGCTTCTCTATGGGACACTAACAAAGTGACCACGTATACCGATTGCAGAAGGGTTTTGGCCGGTTTACCTACTATTGGATTTGAGATAATGTAAATGGTGATTAAATCATATGAGAGGGAGGAAGCGGGGCGGAGTAAATTTAGATTCATTGAATAAATACGAAGTTAGGGACATTTTGGTCGGTTCACGTGAAGCGATTTCCTAATCGTTGAGAAATGGCGGCATATGTGCTGATTCTCATCTATCCTTTCTACGACGGCTCTATCCTTCACCCATCATTGTCCAACTTGATGAGTCTCAATTGCGACAAATCGATGATGATCGCCACGGATGTCAAGCAAAATCTTCAAACTAGGATCGAATGCACATCACATCACATCGACAAGCCACGTCGATCCGGTTTATTAATAGAGATTGTTATCTTATGTCTTGAATTTGAGCAAAAACACGATACTCGACTCGCACATGCATCAAAGGGGGAAGCACGTCCATGGAGCATTTAATGAGAAACAACGCATCTGCACGCGAAGAAGAAAAGAATTATCTAGCCTTAGTAATTCTTTTCATGGCCAAACGTGCAACATTAAATGAAGACAAATCTTTTTTCTTCTTCTGTTCATTGATCTTCTTGACTACTGCTATTCTCTACCTTGCCTTTTCCCCTTCCCTTGTTTTGTCTTGATTCTACATCCATTCTCCTATTAAATGAATGTAGAAGACTGGGAAATAAGAAGACGAGAGCTCAATAAGAAGGCGAGACCTCAGAGTCAAGTCCATCAAGTTGTGTTGTGATTATCGGATATAAATTAGGATTGAGAAACACTTGAATATATGAGTGATTGTAACTCTGTTATTTTTTAATTTATCAATAAAAATTCTTAAATTTATTTCTTTATCGATTCTTAAATTATCAGAAGCCTGACCGCTTCTGCTACGTCGCGGATTTCAACAGAAACTACGTGATTTCTCACGCATCACGACATAAAACGCCCAATTCTTCTTCCTTTCGATGTAATAAAAGGACAGAAGAGTACGAAGGTGTCGCGAAGTTTCGTCAAGTTTTCGCTTTTGGGAGATGAACGACGTGGAAGGTACCCACCCTCCCTTTGGGGGGCAGAGCAGAAGGCCATCACATCATCATACTATCTAAAGGATTAAAAAAGGCCAGGAGCGGCACGCTTTGTTTTTAACTTTTTACCCTCCACGATATCGAATTAGAGGAATTAATAAGTTTTTGCTTAGTGGATAATTATGTTTATACTACTAAAATAAATTAAGTCACTGAATTCTTTTTTCATAGTCATAAAAAATTTTTGGGCATAAAATATCATCAATAATACAAATATTTTTCATTGACTCGTTTTTCTAAATAACAAAAACTATCAAAATTAGGAAAAATATTTTCCAATATATTGATGTTCCGCGAAACAAATGGAACCTCTTTCAATTTGCGATCTCGCCATTTCACGAAACCCGCGAGGATGATGATGTGATGCAATTCATAATTAGTTGAATCGTAAATGCTTTAAACTCTTGACGTGGGAAGGGTTTCCTCAATGAAACACCACTTAAGTCTGCTGTATGCCTCCTCCATGTCAACTTTGAGATCATATACCTCCTGTTCCCTTTGGAGTTTGCTCGTCAAGTGAATTGACTCGTTTGCATTAATGAATTGTCTTGATTATTACTTAGATTATGTTTGATAAATCCCAATGTGTTTGCTAAAAAAAAATGACCATCTTCATAATTGACATGACACCAATTTGAGTGAGTAGAGAACTTGGTGTTAAGTTCAATTTGGTTATTGGTAATTTAGCTGATAACAGAATTACTTGCAGATGATATGATGATTACTGATGATCGAGGTATATAGCTATCGACATATGGTATCGATTGATCGAGGATTATTATTTAATGGGTTTGGCTAAGTGTTGGACATAGGGAAAAAGAAGAAAGGAAGTAGAGTGAAGATATCGACTGAAGATAAATGTACCGATTTTGTTAGAATATTAACTGATTATAAGAGTTACACTATAAAAGTTAGTATGTATTGTAAAGGGATCCACGATCATCATCAAACACAGTCCTATATATTTTCTTAGTTTATCAATTTTTCAATTTCTAAAATGCATTTCTTTTGCTTTAGATTTAGTTGTTCTTGATCATTTCTGAATCGCCATCGAACTCGTTGAACAAAAAACCAAAAATCAATCTTTGGTGAAAGGTATCGAGACTGATCCCAATTTCTAGCGAAAAACAATGTAATGACAACATAAAAAATTATTAGCTCTTAGACGCTATGTATTTAACGAAAAATTCGCGATTTAAATGGATATTCATTAAAGTCGAGCAATAAAAGAAAATCAGAAATAAAAACCAAAGACCATTAAGAGTTGCTCACTCCCACATGCATCGATATTGAATATTAGCGCGTGGATTAGATGATAGCCGTCACGGCTAACAGCGACAGCAGGGACGCACGAGTTTGGTGCTTCCGCGTCAATGCCTTCCCAGTTCTTCGACATTGACCCACACGTCCGCACAAATCCCTCAATTTCACCCCCCAAAAAATAAGATTTTTAATCCCCCCTTGCCTTTTTTTTTCAAAGAATTTCTTGGCCACATTTTTTTTATTTTTTTAATTTCTTGCATGCTTCCCATTCAGCCTTATCCACATTATTTGATCACCCGATTCCAGTGTGCCCCCTTTTGACCTTCTCACATCATAACGTGTAGTATTTTTTAAAGTCTCTCAATCTGATTATCATTTAACGTGGAGTATCGTTACTATTTCAGAATATTTATAAACATCGGCATGTAAACTTTTTTTTTTATGTTATCTCTTCATAGCTTTTGAAGTGCTAATTCTAAATTGGAGTCTCGAGAAAATTTAACGCACTTCCTCGTCCGTATTCGATATTTTACAATTCGAACTTTTATGGCGGAGTGAATACTTTTGCAAATGTTCGATGGCAGATCGAAAATTTAGTCGGAATTCAAAATAACAATTGAGGCCTTTAGTGATCTTAGATCCATCGGTGAAGGAAATATTTTATGCACAGGTCAATGAAAAAGCAAGTGATTTCAAAATCAAGTGGCTGTTGAATTGAGGTACAAGGTATGTGCAGAGCGATTGATCTAGATCGTGACGCGTCAATTGTGTGGCTGGTGCATAAAATACTTTTTTTCAACCGGTGCAAGTAGTTACGTACTTTACGTACGAGAAATCCAATGCGTAATTTCATAATCCCAGTCGACTTCACACGGGCAAACGAGGCATCATGCCCAGCATGCCCCAAACCTTCTTCTCGTGCCATACGCCAACCGTCCCATAAAAACTCTCCCGGGGATTTCCAAATCTGCCCCTGCCGAAATGACTGTAATGCCCTCCACCGTCTTGAAAAGATCCGCGTCCGTCAAACCGATATACGAAAGGCATCGCAAGTGGCGAGAGCGAGAAAACTATATAAACCCCCTCCCCGCTATTTCGGCCCTCTCTTCCTCCAACATCAAACATCTCACCCAAACGCCACAACTTCTCTCTCTCTCTCTCTCTCTCATGGATCCTCCGTCTCGCTCCTCCGTGATCATCGTCGGCGCTGGTGTCTCCGGTACGCACGAGAAGCACGTGCCCCGCCACCGCCACGGCGTGTCTGCACCTCGGTTTTCTGTTTTTGTACACCTGTCGCGACTCGTTCTGATGACGTTTCGTACATGTGCGTCGCGTGACCGTCTCTTCAGGTATTTCTGCGGCCAAGATTCTGGTGGAGAACGGAGTGGAGGACATCATCATACTGGAGGCGACGGACCGAATCGGAGGCAGGATCCGCAAGGAGATGTTCGGAGGCGTGTCGGTGGAGCTCGGAGCCGGCTGGATCGTCGGCGTCGGAGGCAAGGTGCCGAATCCTGTCTGGGAGCTTGCCGCCAAATCTTCGCTCCGGACGTGCTTCTCCGATTACAGCAATGCTCGCTATAACATCTACGATCGCAGGTCTGATTCTCTCTCTTCCTTTGAGTTTTTCTGTCGTCGCGTTAAATTCACATTTGAGCCGGCGTGTGAATTACCAAATTAACGAGGACTTGTTGGAGATTTTGACCATTTTGGTTTGGCGGTGTATTCCGCTTGGCGCGTTGTTTTCGTCTCGATTTTTAAGCTTCATCTTTGTTCGGCATTTGTGGCGTTCGAGCGTGAATTTTAGCAAAAGCGAAGTAACGAGACACGGATGATCAGTTCTGCAATTCTTACTCACCGTCCGCGGCAAATTGTTTGTTTCAGTGGGAAGATATTCCCGAGTGGACTCGCCGCTGACTCGTACAAAAAGGCAGTGGACTCGGCTATCGAGAAGTTGAGAAACCAGCAGGAAACGGATCGCGGTGGCGACTTCTCCAGAGATTCAGAACCTCCTTCGTAATTCACTCTCCTGCGCAATTTTTATGCCTTCAGAATTTGTTATTCACTGTACGTGATTTGTTTCTCTTTTTTTTTTGTGCGTGTGCATGTTTAGGACGCCGAAGACGCCAATTGATCTTGCCATCGACTTCATTCTTCACGACTTCGAGATGCCAGGTTAGTCGCCTTATGAGTCGAGTTGAAACTTCTTCTTATTTGGAAGCAAAGCGGATTGAAACTGAAAGTGGAAGAACGTGTTCTTTGCGATCTTTTTTCTGTTTTTTTGTCTTTCATATCTTTTGGTTTCTTCCCCAAAGAAGCTAAAAACCTCTAATCTCACCGAGTCACTGCGTCAGTTGGGACTGAGAGGTCGTCCTCGGTTAAATTTTGTCTTCATTTGTTCCGGTCAATGTCTCACCTGCTTTCTGACACACCCCAATTCTTTAGTTAATTTGCCTTTATCGCTATTCATTTTAACCAGAGGATTTATACATGCCCACGATTTTTTTCCCTTTCGTTTTCTTGGGCAGAGGTTCAGCCTATATCGACTTTCCTTGATTATGGTGAACGAGAATTTTTAGTGGCGGATGAGAGGGGATATGAGGATTTGCTATATAAAATGGCGCAAGATTTTCTTTTTACGTCGGAGGGCAAGATTTTGGACAGTCGTCTTCAACTCAACAAGGTAAACAAGTCTCTCTTTTATCCTCCTTGTTTAATTATGAGATGATGTGTACTTTTCGTTTTCCCAATCATCCAATCATCAGACGGAAACAAAATGACGGAGAATAGTTTATGGCATTAATAAAAAGGAGCACAAAGTATGCGGAAAAATCGGAAGTTCTGTTTTGTGTGAATGCACTGCTTTCTCGCTTGACTGTCGGAGATTGATTGGCCCATCCCTGGAGTTTGTCGATAATGACGTTCATTGGAAGCTGTTTTAGCCCCCTCTTTTATTTTATTTTATTTTATTGTTTCCATATTATATACATCTGGGATACTGTAGTCCCAGTTTTACCTCATTAAATGTGGGACTATGTTTTTTCCTCCTACTGGGATCATTTAAATGTCGATATTGCTTTAAAGTCATTGGGATGAGATATTATTGCTTGCACCTGAAGTAGCATGCTGAGTACATGGATCTCGCGTGAAATCCATATGATCAAACATATCGTATGCACTAGGCCTCAATGTACCAAGTCCAAAAATTATTTCCCATTACTATTATGTCCAAGTGACTCTAGTATGAGAAGCAAAGCAACCTTTTTATGTCTATGACATGACTGTACACCACTCATTAAGCAACAGTTTGGGCCAATTGGCCAATGTCTATTAGCATATACGGTGAACTTGATGACCTCATGTAGAAGTAAATAGGTGGAGAGGTCAAGTCTACTAAAATAGAAGAGCATGAACACATGAAGTGTTGTCATTTTCTCCATTTAATGTGGTGTTTCCTTGCCTATTCAAATTCAAATGCAAGAAGGATGAAGAAAATAGATGACTAGTGCCCTGTAGGTGAAATTTAGTGGGGACCATTTCGATTCCGTGTCTGCTCAATTTAAATATTTCTATAACGTCAGATTGTGAGTGAATGAACTCCACTAGAGTAATGAGCCTCTTCGTTTGATCACTGCATAGTTCTCATTTAGATACGTTGATAAGCCATCAATGCCTGTAACACATCTTCCTTCATTCAGATACTTGGGGCCTTCAATTTGATTTGTAACTTTTGCCTATTCCATCTATGCATTGATTTGGGGCAGGTTGTCCGGGAAATACAACACTCGAGAAGCGGAGTTACCATTACTACGGAGGATGGTTATGTCTACGATGCCAATTACGCGATTTTGTCCGTTAGCATTGGAGTTCTCCAGAGTGACCTCATCTCGTTTAAGCCATCAATGCCTGTAACACATCTTCCTTCATTCTTACTTCTCTTACTATCTTCCTTTTCTATTTCTCTAAATGAAAAGTCCATAGAGTGCACTTAAATCACATGAATAAAATGAAAAACTAGTACAATCGGAATTATTGTGCCTTGCAATTACTACGTGAAAGTTCCTAACAAGATTCTAATAAGTATTGTGAAACACTTCTGCGTGAAATGCTGCTTTTGATTGATTGATTGAATGAACATGTAAACGCACTGAAAAAGATCTCTTGGTTATAATGTCGTCCTTGTTTTCCCTTGCATTTACCGGAATATCTCGACCATTTAATTTATCTAAGTGCTCTACTAAAGTAGTTAATGTTCATAGAAGACTCCCTACGTGAGTGCCCCTATAAGAGCGAGTTTTCTGGGTTGCGTTCTTGATATTCAAGCTATGGCCCACATATTTATTTCAATCAACAAGTTATGTGTGTCAGTATTGAAAGCCTCCCAAGCTATTTTTTCATATTAAATTGACCTCACTAGTAGTCGTTGTCCCCGGTAGTAAGACGCAGATTTTCGAGGTGGCCTTTCCTTTGAACAAGGCAAATACCACGGTCGCGTGACCACAGATTATTGCTACCAACCATGCATTCCGAATGGGTGCTGTGCTTTGGTGACTGTAGACTTTCCTCTTTGGCACACCTCGATTATGGAGGTGTCAATATTCCCGGAATCCATTTGCATGTGGTGACAGCTGGTCGCACTATATTCCAATTGGAAGATTGGGTATTTAAATACATATTGTAGAATTTTCCGTTTCTTAGAGGTTAGAAGACTAGCAATATCAATGTCTCGTCCTGGACCTTTCCTTGATCGATGCTCATGAATGCTACATGTTTTCGGTTCAGATAGTAACCAGAACCAACTGCACCACTGTTATTGATTCCAATATAATCGTTTCCTCCTGGAAGAATTCAGGACCTACAAATCCTTTGAATGTTATCCCGTGCCAAAACACTTGCTTGTTCTTTAGGATAAGACATAAAAATTACAACTACGCGTGTCCATTTGAAAATTTACTTTTTTAATGATGTCTAGGGGATTAAGCAACAATTATGATTTCGGGTTCTCTTTATTGGTGATCCTCATATGAAGCTGAGCGATGTTTGATCTATTGTCCATTTTACTTGGTTCGATGAAGTACTGCACTGATTTGTAAAACAATGCCCGACAGAGATGGAAGATGGAGGCGATAGAGAAGCTTGACGTGATGGTTTACACGAAAATATTCCTAAAGTTTCCGTATAAGTTCTGGCCTTGTGGACCCGAGAAAGAGTTCTTCATATATGCACACGAACGGAGAGGTTATTACACATTTTGGCAGGTTTGTTGACAGAACTTGTGTAGCCAACCAAGCTGGAACTACTTCATTTTGATGATACTGAATACATGTGCGTTAGCTCTTTTGCTAATCGTGTAGTTAGTTTTCTGAATTAGCCTTTTTGTTTTCAAATAATAGAAGTCGTTTACATGTTTGAATTTTTTATTTTATTTTATTTCTCTTCAAGGTTGTAGTGGATTCCGTCATATGCGTTGCATTATATCTATTTGTCATTGCACCTTACTGTGATGCTGATTCCTCTTATATAATATAGCAGCCATCTACAATCATTAAATAGTCAAGAGCCTATTATACTTTGAGTTGCGTATAGTCGTTGGCTGGAGGGGGGAAGTGCATGATGTTTTTGACCCTTTCAAAAAGCTGGCAGTATTAGCTGCACTCCTGGGATTAAATTTGTTTAATTATGAGGTATTGTTATTAAGTACGGCAATCAGTTTTCAAACCCATAAGATTGTAATATCTCCATTACTTTAATTGGGAGAACGCTATAAAATGTCATCTGCCACACGTGGGCTCTGATAGTAGATTTGGGATCTCACCGTATCATTACATTTCGATTCTTTCATTTGCTTTGATATGATGGTTTTGTTTTATCGCTTGGCATGTTATCAGCACATGGAGAATGCATACCCTGGTTCCAATATTCTGGTTGTAACATTGACAAATGGAGAATCAAAGCGTGTGGAGAATCAATCTGACGAAGAAACACTGAAGGAGGTTATGGAGGTGCTTAGGGACATGTTTGGGCCCAGTATACCTAATGCCACTGATATACTCGTGCCCCGCTGGTGGAATAACAGGTTCCAGCGTGGCAGCTACAGTAACTACCCCGCCATCTTTAATCAACAGGTCGTTCAAAGCATTAAGGTGGGTGGGTGCTTATCTTCCTAACAAATATGACGAATCCCGCATGTTCCTGTTTTCATGTTTATATGTTGATATAATAATTCTTACTTGTGGATGTCCAAGTTTAGGCAAGTTGTTATTTATGGCTTGACAAAATATGTAGGTCTTTCGGAATCAATCCATGTAGGGGTTAATCTCTATGTGAAATCTGTAGCAGCTTTAGATTCTTTCACATTTAACATGTCCTAAGAGAAGCAACTAGAATTTGGTTTCTTTTTTCTTTTGTCGTTCCAAGGTGACTAGAAATTTGGTAGCGCTAGCGCTTCTTCCTGAAATAGCTTTTAGCTGTACCTGTAACTGAATCACGTTTTCTGTATGTTCTCAGGCACCGGTAGGACGCATCTTTTTCACTGGCGAACACACGAGTGAAAGATTCAATGGTTATGTACATGGTGGATACCTTGCAGGTAGTTTATGAATTTCATACTGGAATTGACTGGATATCTTGATAGAGGCAATTAAGACGTGGCTTGTGATGCCTTCTCTTTGATGATGAAACAGGCATAGACACGAGTAAAGCTTTGTTGGAGGAGATGAGGAAGGAGAAAGAAAGGAATAGCCAGAATCAGTCGTTTTTGTTAGAGCCCTTGTTAGCATTGACTTTAACACAGACAGATTCATCAGTCTCTGGAAGCGCACAACATAAATCTGACATCCCTAAACATATGCATCTCAGTGGTAAGCTAAGCATTCCAGGACCCATCTTGTGACTACATGGGCCCGCTAAGACTAGTACCGCTATCGGTGGCAGCATCTCCTCAATCGACAATCATGATGATTCGATCAATGAAGGAGAAGGCCAGGGAGGTATTGACACTTGACATGCGACGGAAGCCCCCCCACGATAGCATAGAAGTAGCTGCCAGAAGAAGCAGAAGATAGAGAAAGCGAATTATACATATTCAATGGAATTGGTTTGAGGGGGGTATACATGAGAATGGGGGGGTCATTGGATGAAAATTGTCGAGTAACAAGATGAGTTAAATGGTTAAATTTTATCAACAGCGACCATATCATTAGCTTATTGATGTTCAACAATGAGCAAGGCTGATGCCTTAACATGACTATTTAACAACCTCTTAATTTTGCGGTACAATCGATCGTCAGTAATTTTCAAAGTCGGCTCACAACGGTTGGTTTGTAAGGCAGCTACTGACAGTATCAACATACTCAGCGGAAAAGGATGGTTTTAACAGCTTCTTGATCAAATGGTTACTGAGTCCGCAGAAACAATACCAATTACTAATGACCAAAATCTCTTTTGACTCGAAAGACCAAAGCACAGTACCTGGTACTGGACATACTAGGTGTCCCACAAGGTGACGGGGGCTGGCTCTGGACATTCAGCTGGAATGTAGTGTTTACTTTTTCGACTTGCAATAACGATGATGTAGGCAACATCATTGCCTTTTGGAGCAAAACTGTCGAATTTTACTTGTTATGACCAAACAATGTAAGAACAGAGAATAGACCGTGATATCATACAAGCGTAACAATCACTGAATCACAAATTCTGTTGCTAAAGGGACAACAGTATTCTATTAGAATTCCGAAAATCTTCAATCAAGTCAATGTACAAGACATGGATTTCTGCTCATGCCTCCCTTGTGGTAAATCAGATGAGCAATCTAGGAAAAGAGGATAGGCTGGACCAATGGATTGCTAACCGAAATAGTTCTTGTACAATGTTTTGGCAATTTCAAGGGCATCTCCTTTTGCCTTCACTGCGTAAATTTGTGTTTCTGATTGCCATTTGTTTGAGTATGATATCCACTCTTTCCTCCACTCCTCTAACTCGAATTTCTCATTCTCTCTCAAGCTTTTGGTTAAATAGGAAAAGTAGCTTGATGCTCGTGGCAGGTAATAGTCTTCCAGGAGACCACTCCAGAACTTGTTTCCTGATCAAAGATAGGAGACTCTCTTACCAAGTAACAAAGGCACACAAATCCAGAAGTGTGTATAAACACAAGCATGCGATCATATGTAAACACACATACAGATATACAGACAGGAGCAGGTACAAGACGTACCATAATCATGAAGCTTGCTCTGAACTGTTCGATTGGTATCATACCACATAGTGACTTGGGTCCTTGCATTCCATTCATACTGAGATAAAAAATCAAAGAAAAAGCAATTAGATACCCATCTCCTTTGTCATGTGAAAATGCTTATTCTGATGGGTGTTAATTGAAAGAAGCTTTTTGCTGAGAGATCCAAAAGAGAGGAGTTTCTCCAAATAAATTGGAACGGCAAATGACAACACAGTTTTTGATCAAAGGGAACTTCGGATGTATGTACATTATCCACTTCAACACAGATGCACACAGTGCATAATCGCTTCAATTATATTGGACGATTCAGCCACTAAGGACAATTACCAAGACTAACCTGCCTCATCTCACTAGGAGTCACGGCTAATGCTTTGGCACTTTCAAGCCATGTCCCAAGAAGAAAATTATCATCACAAGCAAGCAACGAATCGATATCCTTTATGAGTTGGAGAAATTTTTCACTGTGAAAATGTAGAGCTCTAGCATCCTTCTGCTGAAAAGCAGTCACAGCATCCACGTATACCTTATTTGCTAGCTTTGACAGTACCTGCCGTGTTAAGTCGACCAAGTCATACCTGTTAACATGGTACACTCCATGAGAAAATCATTCTTACCTAGTTTATGGAGGAATGACCTATAATTGTTTCAGCAATGATTAATTGAATCATGATAAGCATTAGATCATTAAGTGCTAAAATTAATTTGACACAAGGGACACGAAGATAGGTAGACACATTAGATTAGAAGACTCTCATAGTGGACTTGCCCGTCAATCATATGATTCCCATTCAAACAACTGAGAATAAAATATATGAACTTTCTAAATTAGCATGACCCTGCTAAAAGCAAAAATTAAATCCAATTAGCTTCGCCTTTCTTTTTTAAGCTCATTCACATATATTTGCAAGGTCTGAGATTCTACCTAAATGGTAGACTTTCCTTGAGATGATTCCCAGCGTCAAGGAAAAGCTCCAAAGCATCAACCACATAACGAGTAGAATACCACAAATGTGCCAGAGGAAAGTCAGAGCCCATCACTTGAAATAAAAATCTTCTACCGGGGGGCAGATTAAAGGGCAATGGCATTTTCTCTTGCTCTCCAAAACTAGATGCCAAGGTCGTTGATGGATCCCAGTCTGGAAACTTGACTATGAAATCTGTATTATGGTCCTGAAGGAAAGACACAATGTTTTTTTGCCAGAAATTGATCTTAGAGACAAAAATGCTCATTAATGAGGAAAAAATGCTGCTAGGCAGTGCAACAAACCATGTCAAAATCATAAAGTAGGAAACATTGGAAGCCCTAATTGCAGATAAAAGCTCACATCAGGAGATGCTAGTGCAACCCAGTTCAGTTTCCAAGTGACCAATCTTATTCATCTCTGAGTAGCCACTCAAAGAGCATCTCGTGCATTTTAAGGAACATCCAGTTAAGCATAAGACTTTCTTTATAGCCAGCATACATCAGATACATCATATCTTTGACGTTGAGAAATATTGTCCACCAAATTTCTTGGCTATCCTCTTCTAGGAAGTAACAAAATAATATGCAGCCTGAGTGATGAAGCATTTCGAATGCAAAATCTGGAAAACAGAAGAAGGCATATATTTTACATGATGATTGATAGAAGTTTTAGGAGACATACAGCAATTCCATCTGTACAATTGTAGATAGTGTGATAAAGTATTTCCCAAGCGGCCTCAACTTGATGGACTATCTTACCATAGCGTCTCCGAGAGTAAGCCTTCAGCCACTCCTGAAAAAGAAATGAAGTCAGAGTTGGCACATAGCCAAGCTATACAAATAATTTTGGCTTCCCAGGACTCTAGGCACTCGGCCCACATAGCCTTGCATTACCCTAGATCCTAAAAGCTCTTCTAAGATAAACAAAAATCAAAATTTCCATGCTTCTTCTCATAAGTATCTTCTGGCAGCCATGTCAGCATGCAAAGCATAAGTTGGAGGCAACCAAAAAACAAGGCGTTTGCAGAAGATTCCCTTCCTTGAGGTAATAAGTTCAGCAAATAAAGACGCCATTGTAGAAAGTAGAAGATGTGGAAATGTTCCTTCTTTCAAGGAATAGACGATATGTCATTCTACTTCAGAAAACAACCAAGAAGCAAAAGATAGAAAGCCACATTACCGCTACAAGAACTTTTTCACTCCGAAATGCCATTTCAGACATCAACTCATAAACAACGGGATTTTGTTCAATGCCCTCCATACACATGCCAACACCTACCTGGAAGGACTAGATGATAAGTGAGTCTGCTTTAGGAAGAATGAAATTGTCATCAGAGCAATAATATTTTAAGTAGCTGATATAATTAGTTTATATATATATATAGCTTCTCCCTCAAACATCTATACATATATATGAAAGTCGAACACTACATAGGAGCAAAAACTGGTACAACATACCATAGTTGAATTATCACTGATGCGAGCATCAACTGGGCCTGATGATATGGCATCCAATACGCCATACATTTCAATATTTCCACCAAAATTATGCAAAAGACACCTGATACACATCAACGGTTGTGGATCTGAATTGATGAAGTGTTACTCAATTTTGGGAAGAGAAGGAAAAAGTTATCCTTAAGTAGTCAGTTTCCTATCCAGTCTTGAATGCTCAAGCAGAAGTTTACCAGAAATATGAGAGCTAATTACCATACATAAGGAGTACCATAGAACTGAGCAGAAGTTTCCCATATTGGTCTGACATCAGCAAACAGGTCAAGAACTATCATTTTACCAATTGGAACAGAATGTAGAAGTGCCTGCACATATCACAAATTTCATCGTTATCATAACAGTCACTACCTGTGTGCACAGCAAAAGCACAGCGAGACCGACAGAACACAAGCACCAAAAAGTTGACTGATATTCAGGTTCAATTCTGATTAATCCATCGCTGAACCAAACCCAATTTACGATGCTAAATGTTGATCAATAGGACATCACATACTTTGAAGAATTCTGGCTGCTACTGTATTTCTCAGAACTTGGTCTTTTATTTACAAGTCATCTAGATGTAGGTAACTGTGTCTTTCATGGCAGCGTAGACTCTAGGTGCTTGAAGCCTTTTAAATTGACCATAAGTTTACCATTTCCCTCATAAAATCAAGCAAAAATGAATACTTGCTCAGATAAACATTTAGAAAGGCACATTCAAATGTTCATTATTGTACCAAGGGCATTACACTGTAGACTAAGTATCCTGATAAACCAATCCCCAAAAATTTCACTATGTATGAAAATAAAAAAAGAGATGTTTATGAGACAACGTAAACTCTTTGGCTTCATTTAGTCACAGATCTGTGAAGTAATTAATCAATCATCAACATTTCCTTCAACAGCCATTTCTGTTACCAAACAAGCAAAGCCAAAAGGACGAACTTTATTTCACACCCATTGTCTAGACAAAGAAAGCCAACACAAATAGAACACAACTCCATAAATGTTATAGGGCACTCCATCAGCAATTCTTTTTTCTTTTTACTGATTATTATTAAGCAACAGAGATATAATAAATAACATTCAACGGTAAACATGTATCAAGGAAGAATATTAAAAGAAAGCACATAAACACTATCGATCATAATAAAGCACAAGGTCAATGCTTATATGCTTACAGTTGTTGCATTTTACCAATAAGACTAATCTAGTCATGCGGTCTAAAAGTAGAGGAAACACATAATGTATTTCAGGGACAAACATACTTTCATTTGAGGTGGTTTCCAAAAGGCAGAGTCTGAATAAAAGAGCCAACCCTGCACACAGAATAGAATTTCAGTATATTACCACATGAATATTAGAAACTCAGAGAAGTTTGTTTACATATAGTAAGATTAGACCTGAAGAAGAACTTGTATAAGAACCGAAGCTTGCAAGAAAAAGACATGCAATCAGAGGTCTTGGGAAGGAGCTAAAGCTTTGTAATTGGAGTTTTAAAGTTCATTTGACCCAAGTGAATGCCTTTTCAAGATTGGAGTTTACCTTTGTCATTGTCTGTAAATTATGTCTATTTGTTTCATGGTGCCACAAGAAATAATCATGAGTTTTGATAAAAACTCATGTATATCTAAAGAAGTTCCCAAGAGAACCATCAGTCAAATGAATAATAGCTTAGCTATGTTAACTTCACTTTCAAGGGAAAACGCAATTGGACATCTAAATACTGAAGGATGGATCAGGTGAGAGATTGAGGACCATACTTGCATTAACCACACTGCATCTTTGTCACCCTGTGACATAGCTCTATAGACTGCAGCACCAAGCATTGAGATGTATGTTGGATCGTTTGAAGGCGGGGAGTTCTCATTAAATGTATCACTACATAAAGAATTATTGCAATGTTACCAGATACCTTCCAGAAAAAAAAAATTTCAATAGAAACTACAGGGTATCCACAGACTGCATATTTCCAAAGCATCTTCATGTAAATATCTGAGGTTCTAATAAACAATCATCACTAGAATGCACCTAGCAGACAGCGAATGCAGCAAATTATGCCATTAACAAGTCAATCTAAAGCTAGTCATCATTGTCAACGCTACATGCCTAAGATACTATTCATCCTCAGCATTACTCAAGTATCCTAGACTCATCCAAACAAGGCACAACATGGAAAAGAAAGAAAGAAAAGTTGCATTGTTATGTACCTAACAAACTAGAATGGGAACAAATGCACTTTCAGAATGTATACCGATACTTCATGTTGTATATATTCAATATAAGCCAAAGGTGAGACATTACCAGTTATAGATGTCTGTCACATCCCCAAACTCTGTGGTGAAAAATAATAGAGGTCAGAACACCACATGCATCTCTGGTGAGAACTTATTAATGCAGACTAGACTGGATATAGTCTACCATGAACAACAAAATGATCCAGCATGCCAGTGAAATTGTTGAAAAGATATCAGATTTGTCAAGTGGTCCCTCTTTAAAGCAAAACTCCACAGTTGACACAACATGATCTAACTAAAAGCCCAAGATACAGAGAAAGAGTTCCTCTTTAAGGTATGCATCACCTAGACACAGAAGAGAAACTGCAATATTAGTTTCTTTTAAAGAAAAGTTTATAGACAAAATACATTCAATGGTAATATTAGGCACACTTAATTTTATCAAACAATGTATTTCCCCTACACATTCGTCTAGCATGAGAAACAATATGAAATGCTTAAATCAAGATTAGAGTAGTCAAATTAGCTGACAATAAACTAAAAAGAGTGAATATAGCACCGGCTGAAAAACTTTTATCATTTGCAATGAAGAATCTGAGTATGAGAAAATAAACATAAGAACAGGTGACCAGTTCCCTATGTCTCTAATTCACACCCAAGACAAAGGGATGGGCTTTATGGCTTCCTACCTAATCCCCCAGCCTGCATGTGTAATTCTATGCAATCAGAGGCACAAAGTAATCAATACTTGCAAAATGTTTCCAATTTGTCTAACATTATATGATCATCGGATTCTAGGATGAGAAGTGAACATGTAAAAATTGCACGAAGCTAATGCTGCAAACAAAAACAGGATATTCTGAACCACACCTTTGATTTGTTTGCTGACAAAAGCCTTCCCAAGTTCAACAAATAAAGGATCAGAAGGATCAAGAAGGTAGGTACAGCACCACTTTGGATTGCCATCAACAGTATTCCTAAATAGGCAAAACTAAAATAAGCAAAAGGCCTCTTAAAATGTGCAAACGCAAGCACAAAGTTTCTTGTTTCTTCAAGATAGTTTAAATTGGCAAAAAAATTCAAAAATGCCATATGTAGCATCTTCACAAAAACTATATCTAGATGAAGAACTTACCTAACCCAAGTAGGAAGCCAAAAGGGACACATGGGAGGACAATATTAGAGTGAAAATGTCATCAAACTCAGTACTTGAGAAATTACAAACAGAAAAAGAGACATACCAGTCTCCAAGTCTAGTTATATTAGCTGAAGGATATGTCTTCTTCAATGCTTCTGGAACATTCCCAGAGAAGGATGGAAGAACTGAAAGAACAACAATACATATCACGAGTCTCATGACCAGCATGATCAGACAGATAGACAATAGACATCAACAAAAAGGTCCCTTTGAAGGCAATTTTCTGTCTTTTCCCTGCTACAACTCTATCATAGATAATCACACTGAAAGGATACCTGAATTATCAATAACCCTAAACTGAAAAGAGTTCTTCTATACCTGGAACCATGCCTAGCTCTGACATCCGAGACAATATCTGTTTCTGCAAGTACAGCTGTTGATCCAACCAGTTCTGTGATAATGGGCCACCCCACCTATGATGAAATAACTATTTCACCTTAGAAGCCAAATGCTTGTGATGACAAAAAGAAAGCCTTCAAAGTGAGAACAAAATGCATCACATTGCACATCAAGGCAGAGCAATGAGTTACCTAGCAGAGTCATATTATTAAACATAGTCTAAAGAACCATTTAATATAGAATACTTTTAAATTTGTTTGACTAGTTACCCTATTCTTTTCCTGTAATCATAATCCAAGAAAGAGAGAAGATGCAGAAATCACAACTCCTCTACCTACCCATGCAAATTTCCCATGCGAGCCCATGCAAGAAACGCAGGTCCACCAAAAAAATCATTTAGTTCATCCTTGCTGATATTGAAATCCTACAATAAAGAGGACAAATCAGCAAGATAAGCCTATCATGGTCAGGCATGGCTACGACCGGACAAAAGCTGAAAGAGGCATCTGCTGACTCGATTAAACCTCAGATCACAATTGTAAACACAAACAGATTATTAATTGAAGATCCAGACAATAGCCCAACTCAATTACATGTTCACAAGTTAATAACTCAAATATGTATTGGGAGATTGGGTATAAACAGGCATCTGCTAAATTTTAAATATGTACTCCTCAAGCAATAGCAACAGACAAACAAATTACATCAATTTGCTACAAAGAAACAGGAGTAACATTTCAAGACCATCTTATGGCAAATTCTTTTATTATTTTCTTTTAGGATGATGAATGTCAGATAGGTAATGGAAATAGCCATCTTGATCATGTGTTAATAAATTCATCTATTTATTTATCAATCAGTATGAGTCCTTACAGTGAAATCAACAGTGAGAAATGCTTTTACTTTGTCACCAATTTCATACAGGATCGTTTGAAATGTTACCATGAAAACTTTTTGCCAAATGGCTTCCTGTCCAGTAAAGGCCAATGGTAGGTTAACTCCTTGCAAAGCCATCCAGTCTATCTCTTTTTCCCATCTACTCCAATTCCACCAGACATAAGAATCTACGTTGAATAACGTGACATCAAGTCATTAGCTCCTTGAAGCACAAAAACTGTCAAAAAGATTTTTGCTTCACTTATCTCTAGCATAACGAACTAGCCACTTGACTTGCTATTAGTAATATCGTCAAAGCCTCATGTCCCATGGTGAAGAAAACTTACAACTTGATGTAACGACATTTTGGTAATAGTTCCATGGGACGGGTCGCTGAATCATCACACCCTTGCCCTTCAACCTAGGCAGGGATCCTGCCTTAGGAACAGAAGCTACCTGTATGCCACCAGTCTTGTCCCAGGAAACATGAGCATCACACCAATACTTCAAGTACCAATGCAAGCCAGATGCTAATTCAACTGCTGTGGTACCTTTAATCCTGCAGAGAAATAGACAAATAGAAAGAGCTCCCACAATGCACAAATCACAAACCAACAACAAGGCACGCTATTCCACTTGACAAGAACAATGACTACATACATTATCTCTGGCCCATCATTCTCCTCGTAATTTTCAATCAAAAAGCAGTTCTTTCCACCACAAACATCCTGATAGGCAAAGCTGAAAGAGAGTGAGCTTAAACCACTGGCAGTTACACTCATATGACTATCATGTACCAGAAAGACGTTTGAGTAAAAAAGTTTGCAAAGGGACAGTTTCTTAACCTGATCATATGATATGTCCTTCAAATGAGCACAAAACATGCATCTTCACTGTTCAACTAATTGTAACTTCTAATAGATACACTATGAAAGCAATTACTCGAACCGCCTTTTCTTTTTTTGCTACAGAAGCTAGAGATATATACCTAAACTGAAAAAGCATTAGACAGTTAAATGTCAACATCGCTAGTAAGTAAAGCGAGTTGTGCTCTGAGGGATACATGACGCCATCACTGAAGGGAACAAATTCATTTCATCAACACCTAAAAGAATGTCCATTTGTCAAGAAACTATAAACTGGGTCCGGCTAACTTACTATTTTCTTAAAGCTTTAAATTCCACTAATTTGGAAAGGAGAAAAGTGCAGTGATTTGATAAGGGTCACCTAGACTAGACTTTTTCACATTTCATGAGTTCGTTAGCTGTGGCTTGTCAGTGACTCGAGAGAGCACAGGCTCAGCTTCTACTTCGTTCCTGAGGACGTGAGGCAATAAATTGGGTAAGCATTGTGTGTAATGAAAAAGATGAGACCTTGAGTACGATCTTGAATTGGAAGCTGTGTAAATGCAAAGGAAGCAGTCTCTTAAGAACGCCTTCAGCCGCCGTTTCTTGAACCGATGGAGATGCCCTTTTGGACTCCAGTCGGGTGAGCAGAGAGTCCATGACATCCGGCGACGATGCTGATGAAGTTATGGTTACCACACTGAGGAGCAACATCAGGGCCGAAATCTTCATGTTGGACTCGGACATAGTTAAAGAACAGAAAACGAATTGGGTTTCTCAAGTGTTTCTTTGTAGAGAGGAGAAGTGTTGTTCAGACGAAAAAGAGAGGACAGAGCATCATCGGATCATCACCATCTGATCTGGGTCGTCCTCTGAACAGAGAGTTTGACTGCTGCTTCCTCGTTTTCTATTCTTATTCATTTTCTTTGTAGAGAGGAGAAGAGTTGTTCGGACGAAAAAAAGAGGACAAAGCATCATCGGATCGGGGTCGTCCTCTGAAGAGGGAGTTTGTCTCGAGCTTCCTCGTTTTCTATTCTTATTCCTTTTCTTTTTTTTCTAGGAAACTACGTAAATAATCCTTTAACTTTAACTTAATATGCAATGTAATTCATGAATTTTAAATTTGTGATTCATGAACTTTTAATTTGTTCAATGCGGCTCTTAAACTTTAACTCAATATGCAATATCATCCTTGAACTTTAAATTTATCCGATGTAGTCCCTAGACTTTTTGTACATATTCAATTTAATCCCTAAATTTTATGACAGTATTTGGTGTTGTTTTTTCATTAATTCAAGTTTAGGAACAATGTTAAATATTTTGGGAAAAGCCACAAAAAAAAAAAATCCAAACTATGCCCATTGTAACACATTTATCCTAAACTTTTTTTTGTGACATAAAAACCTAAATTTATATTTATATGATACATTTACCTAATATCAATGTTCCAAAAGATTATTTTTCAGCGAAAACAACATAGTTTTTAATGTCAAAACAGTTTTCTTTTTGGCGTTCATATGGGCAGATTTTTAATTGCTTCATTGATAGGACTTTGACAGAGAGTAAATGTGTTACACGTGTACAAATTTGAAATTTTTTGTGTCACAAAAGAAGTTTAAGAATGTGTCACAATATACGTAGTTTAGAATTTTTGTGGCTTTTGCCTTAAATATTTTCATATAGTTCACAAGCTATATTGAATATAAACCAAAAATTTAGGAACTATATTTTTTAAGACGACATTACATATTAGACCAAATTTTATGAACTATTTATGTGATTATCCTTTTTTCTTTTTTCTTTTTCTTGCAAGTTTTACATTGGCTAGTTAGGTTACTTCATCAAAAATCTCGTCCCCACCATAGCACGGTGAACCAATGCGCACCACATTAGCTTATTATCAAAAGCCCGCCTAAGGATGAGTTTGATTTAACTTTACAAATGCTAAAAGCTTAATGCTAACACCTTCAGTATTTGGCTTTCAGCATTTTCAAGGCCAGAATTTGGTCAAAAGCTGCTTGCCAAACACTCCAGCATTTTCTTAAAAAACTTTGGAGGCCGAAAGCTCCTTGAGAATGGTAAACCAAATCCAGCCTAAATTCCTAGAACCCCTGTGACATCCGAAAAGTTCTTTGCTATATTTATAATGCGTAGGAGGTCGTAGACGATATATATAGCATGTTGAAGTTTTAATTGAGTGTTTTGTGTAGAAATCGCGGAGGCCGAATCGTATTTTACGTAGTATCTGTAGTTCTCCGTAAATGTTTTCGTTAGGATTAAATTATTGGATATATGCATTCGGATCAATTTTCTAGAGTTGTGACGATGTTCGCAACACCACGTTATTCAATTTCGGAGGCCGAAACGCTCCAAATTTTCATATTGAATGAGCGTTAAGTATGAAATTTACTGAGTTAAATACTTCCTTGCGTTCGGTATACTTTGCCAAACGTTTTGACGTATTCAAAATATTTTTCGGATTTACCAAGGTTTAAAACGGACACTGATTTTCCTCAATTATGCAATGATTACTTAGTTTACGTACCGATTTACAAAATATCTCATTTGAGACCATAAAGTTTAGCCAAATGTCACCTTTTCAATTGCCCACGATTCATGTGATCTCCACTAAGTGTTTTATCCCAAGCAATCATTACTTTTTAACTCAAGGTTATTTGTTTTTATCCCGTTGAAGCTTCAAAGAATGTAGCCCCATTTTCAGTCGTAAACTACATTCTCAGAATGCTTCAAAAATCTTCAACTTCACTTCTTCTTATTCTTCCTCTTTTCAAAACCACTTCCAATAAAGAAAGAGGAATACCCCGTTTGGGTTGTTGAAGTTTTAAATCGTTCTCTTTCAAGAAAGCTCGAGGTGATTATTGAGAATTTTACTTCTTGCTTCACACTAGTTTTGTTATTTGAAAATATTTTTAGTGTTAACTTAAGTTCTTGATAATTTTGTGTGAAAGTAATTAAAGCTTTGCTTTGCTCAAATCGTTTGAGATAAGTGAAACTCTAAGTACTAAGTTAAGATAATCTATTTAGTACTCTTGACTTGGATGGTTGTTATGATTGATTTTTGCTTGAAGTTATTGACATGAGTAGTTAAACTTGCCATTATTGAAGTTGGATTGTGACGTTCTTTTGTCTTGAAGTTGTTGTGAGTTATGATGCCTTTAAAGTGTGTTAAATGGATGAGTATGTCTACTGGAAAGAATCGAGAAGAGGTAAAAAGAAGTCCTTCTCGTAGACTTGAGTTCTGAAAAAATTGGGTTCGTCGAAAAAAAAAAGAAAAAAAAGTCGATTAAAATCAACATTTTCTGTTGATAGTCAACTTTTTTACCGAAATCAACATTTTCTGTCGATAGTCAACTTTTTTACCGAAGTCAACATTTTCTGTCGATAGTCAACGTTTTGACCAAAGTCAACATTTTGTGTCGATAGTCAACATTTTTACCGAAGTCAATATTTGGTGTCGATAGTCAACGTTTTGACCGAAGTCAACATTTTGACCGAAGTTAATAAAAAGTGTTAATGGTAAACAAAAAGTGTCGATAGTCAACATTTTCTGTCGAAATCAAGAGAAAAATTTCATTTTAGTGAATCTTGATGTTTCTAAAACTCAATGAGATTGAAAGAGCTCTTATAGTATTATTATTTATGTGAGAATGGAAGAAAATGATTTGAGAACTATTAATGTAAATGTAAGTTATGCATGGATTACATGATATGCATTGTTTGGGTGTTTGGGTTAGGTTAATTGAGTCGTTGACGTTCACGTAACCCTATAACAATGTATCATTTACTTGCAAAATGTATGATTTCGACGTGAGATGTTACGATATGATTTCGTATGAAAAGAGTTATAAGAAGTTTCCGTTGTTCACGCGATCGTGGCGATGATTGCCCATGAATTGGGATGCCCGTGAATCGGATGCTCCAAGGTGATATGTTTTGGTAACAATTTTAGTGAAAGATGATGTATACCGTATGTTGATTTTGAAGTAAATGTGAATTTCATAGTTGATGTAAAGAAAATATCATATGCATGAATACGAAGAGATAATATATGAAATAAAATATGAAAAGTTATGTTCCGTCGTCCACGCGATCGTGGCGACGATGCCTCGAGAATTGGGATGCCCGTGAATCGGATGTCTTGGGGAGTGGTTCGAGATGTCTCGGGAGTTTCGAGATGCTCCATTGAGAGGTGGAATGCCCCGTGGTTGGATGTTGCGGGATACCTCGGAGTTGAGATGCCCCGCGAATCGGGAAGTTCCGTGAATCGGAAAGTAAAGAAGAATTGAATATGATAATTGAGTACATGATGTACGTTTATGACGCATGCCCATGATGAATAAGATGAATACTTTATATTTGATGCATGACCATGGTGCATGTTCACTGATGAATAAGAGATGGTATGTATATACTATGGCGTGGTGAGTCATTCGCATGTACTTAGTAGGCAATCTCAAGTAAGGTTGCTATTGATTTACCATCGACATAAAAAGGTAAGATTTTCATATGCTTATCATGCAAAGGAGTTAGAAATGTTTGATTGTATATTGATTGTTCCAAATTGAGCGGTGGATGGATTTCCTACTTTAGAATTAGAGATTTCATTTACTAGGCTCGGCTCATTCCTTTATTTTTCAAACCTGTAGGATTGATTCTGTACCACCATCACCACTCGTACCACCTATGTTTGGAGCTCCTGTCCAGTTCAATGCTGTTATAGAAGATATAATCGTACCCGGTTCGGATATAGTTTATGTTAGATGCAAGTCTATTATATGGATCGATGTAGGACTTCCGGAGTGGATCGCCCTTAGATACATTGCCTGGTATATACGCACAGATGGTGAGGAGACGATAGGACCCCTGAGAGGTTTTGATGGTCCTCCAGGCACGTACGTCGACGACGAGACTTCACCGGGCGAGGTGATTGACCCATAGTTAGTAAGTGACCATATTGGAAGTATGGTCTTTTTGGAGTAGATGTGTGGAGTAGAAGCTTTGGAGCCGAACCTTCTTCTTAAAGTTAATGCGATGTAATTTTTTGTCTTTTGGGAATTGTATTAAAACTTGGAAGATGGTCAAAATAGATAAAGAAGCATATGTTAATTATGTTATTTGACTTCTTGTGATTGCTCATGCTTTATGTGGTGTTGATGTTATGTGCTTCCGCATGCGAAAAAGTTTAAAGTATATTGCATAAAATGGTAAGGACATGTGTAGCGCATGACGCTCTGGAGCGTCACAACCCCCCTAAGGCGAGGGAGAGTTTATGAAATTTCATCAACAAACCACAACCTTTGCACAAACATTTGATAAACTGCTCAATTTATGTTTGTATTTACTCACTTGAATTTAAAAGCATATTTTGAATATCTAAGCCAACATATGTGAGTGAGACCATACGTATGGCTAAAATATTGCCTATACTTTAAGTATATTGTTATCACGTGTACGGATAATCAATTAAAATTTAATTACTTAGCATGTACAAGGCACGACACGTGGTATTTTTCATCATCTGCAGTAGCAGCATAAATCATTACCAATACGAATGCTTGTCTATTGCGCGTTGAAAAGCGACGACATATACAGATTGCAGCAGGGTTTTGGCCAATTTACCTACTATTGGATTTAAGCTAATGTAAACGGTGGCTCGATCATGAGAGAGGAATAAGCAATTTCCTAATAGTTGAGAATCCTCATGCATTGTTACTATATCGCCAACGCTTGATTAGACTAAGGCTCCGTTTGTTCTGTGGAAAATGTGACGTTTTTTGAGAATATTTTCCAGAAAGTCATTTTTCAGGAAAATGACAATATTTTGGTGTTTGGTTGAAACTTGAAAATAAATTGAAAAATATTTTTCGTTGTTCGGTATGGAAAATCGGATTTTATTTTCCTCTGTGCACCCTTTTAAATAATTTTTTATTTTTCTTTTCTTTTTTAAAAATTCAAAATTTAAATATTTCTCTTTTTTCCTTCTTCTTTGGCTAGTCGTAGGCCACGGCGACGGCTGATGGTTGACCATAGGCGACCTTGAGCCTTGCCTTGCTAGCCTTGAGTGAGGCCTCGCATCGCCTTGCCTCATTTTGCCGGCATTGAGCGAGGCCTCGCCTCGCCTCGCCAGATCTGGTGATGCTCGGCCTTGCCTGAGGTTGGGGGGGCGAGGCTCGAGCTTGTTGCTCACCTATGGTTGGTCGTTAGCAGTTGCCGTGGCCGGCAATAGGCTAAGGAAAAAAGAAAAGAAAAATATAAATTACAAAAAAAAGAAAAAAAAGGAATGTGAAGGAGTGTAGAGAGGAAAGAGAAGGGAAAATGATTTCTTCTCTTCAAAAAGAGAAAATCAATTTTCTCATTTTTAAGGTGTTTTTTCTTCATTGAGAGAAAATGTTTTCATTGATTAGTTCATTTTTCGTGAAACGAACGTCGAAAAATCCAGAAAATATTTTGCTGATAGTTATTTTTCGCGAAATGAACGGAGGTTTGGTCCTTACAAAATAATTAGATATGCTTCTTCCAAGTAATTGATGTGGGGCATATGTGCTGATTCTCATTCATCCCTTCTATCCTTCACCCATCATCGTCGTCCAACTGGATGAGGCTCTCAGCTGCGACAAATCGATTATGATCACGGACTCCATGCAAAAACTTCAAGTCAAGGATCGAATGCACATCACATCAATCATCCTATCAAAAGGATTACAAAGGCATGGAGGTGTATGCTTTACTTTTACCCACGAGATCAATTTGGAGGAATTAATAAGTTTCTGCTTAGTGGATAATGCCTAATATCCTATTAACAAGGTGGACGGGAAAATATGGTTTAATTTTTGAAAAACTAATAACATAAAATAATCCTAATTTTGATCATTTACATTACTAGGATAAATTAAGTCATTGAAAAATATTCTCATTATAATATGACATTTTTGGAAATAAAAATATCATTGATAATAAAAATATTTTTCATTGACTCATTTTTCTAAACATAAAAAACTATTAACATTAAAATAGTTTGATATTTATTGGTGGATTAGACCAACGGTTGATCCAATACCCTTTGACCCAAATTGGCTTTGCGTGCACTGATCCACGAAGTTCATTATGTACTTAAAGTTTGCTTTTGAATCTCAAATTTCATTATTATATGTAGGGTTGAACGAATTTCCTTGTGAATATAATATAGAAGAGTACCATAGGGGGACACCCTTTACTAAAATTCATCATGTATTTAAGCTTTTTTCCTCAATTATGAACATTGCTCCCCATATGCAATATTTTTGTTATAGAATAAAATACCTAGGCATGAAAAGGGAAGACAAATTGCTTATGGTTCTAAAGAGTCAGAAATCTCTTTTTCCTCTATGTAATATCGATGAGTGTATGGAAGCTTTTAGCATTGTTCAAAATTGATCTATTTCTCCGGTGGTCATTCATACGACATGTATATAGAGAAATTCATTTGATTTTGGGATAATGACATAAATGGTCCATGAACTTTGTCCCAATGTACCATGTGACCCCTAAACTTTCAATTTGACATAAATAGTCTCTGAACTTTAGCTTAATATTCAATGTGGTCATTGAACTTTCAATTTAACACAAATAATTTCTAAACTTTTGATATATGTTAAAAAATAGTCCATAAACTTTAACTTTATGTTCAATATTATCCATGAACTTAAATTAATGGAAACACTATATTGAACATTTTCATATAGTTCATGGACTAGTTTGAACATGTACCGAAAGTTCATGGATCATTTGTGTCAAATTAAAAGTTCATGGATCACATTGTACACTGGACTAAAGTTCAGGGACTATTTATATCATTTTCCATTTGATTCCCCTTTTTTTTTTTTTAGGTTTTGGTGAGAATTATAAAACGTAAAAAAAAAAAATCGAAACAAAAAAATAACATACATATATCTAGTTTAATGTTGCAGATTCCTTGTTCCTTACGTGTTTGAAATTGAAAATACGCACCGGATGTCGAGTTAATGCTGCAGATTCTTTGTTCCTCGTGTTTCGGAATTATGAGATCGTCGTTGCCTTATGTGTTCGAAATTCGAAATGGGTTCGAATTTCCAGCACGTGAGGACACTAACCTCGTTTTTTTTTTTCAGTCGACACTCGAATTCACACGGGCAAAGATACGCCAACAGTCCCATAAAACATCCCCAGAAATTTCCATCAAATGACCAAACTGCCCTCCACCGTCATGGTAATATCCCCGCCTGTTTCTATCCCCGTCGAACCAAAAACGAAACACATCTCTCTCTCTCTCTCTCTCATGGATCCTCAGTCTCACTCCTCCGTGATCATCGTCGGCGCTGGAGTCTCCGGTACGTACGGAAGCACGTGCCCCGCCATGGCCACAGCGTGTCTGCACTTCGGTTTTTTTACATCTGTCGCGACTCGTTCTGATTATGTTTCGTACATGTGTGTCGTGTGACGACGTCTCTTCAGGTGTTGCTGCGGCCAAGATTCTGGCGGAGAACGGAGTGGAGGACATCGTCATTCTGGAGGCGACGGACCGAATCGGAGGCAGGATGCGCAAGGAAGTGTTCGGGGGCGTGCCGGTGGAGGTCGGCGCCGGCTGGATCGTCGGCGTCGGAGGCGAGGTGCCGAATCCCGTTTGGGAGCTTGCCGCCAAATCTTCGCTCCGGACGTGCTTCTCCGATTTCAGTAATGCTCGCTATAACATCTACGATCGCAGGTCGGATTCTCTCACATTCGATTTTAAGCTTTATCTTTGCTCGGCATTGGTGAGGTTCGAGCGTGAATTCTAGCAAAAGCGAAGTAACGCGACACGGATGATCAGTTCTGCAATTCTTATTCACACACGTCCGCAACAAATTGTTGGTTTCAGTGGGAAGATATTCCCGAGCGGACTCGCCACTGACTCGTACAGAAAGGCAGTGGACTCGGCTATTGAGAAGTCGAGAAACCAGCAGGAAACGGATGGCGGCGGCGACTTCTCCGGAGCAGCAGAACCTCCTACGTAATTCCCTCTCCTGCGTCATTTTTCGTGCCCTCAGATTTTGTTTCTCGCCTCGCCGTGCGCGATTTGATCCTCTTCTCGTGCATTGTATAGGACGCCGAAGAAGACACCATTAGAACTCGCGATCGACTTCGTGCTTCACGACTACGAGATGCCCGGTTAGTCGGGCTTTTTAGTCCAGTTGATGAGACAACTTCTTATTTGGCAGCAAAACCGGTCTTTCCTTGCATACTTCTTTAGTTTCGGTCGACGTCTCACCTGCTTTCCGACACACCCAATTCTTCACGCTATCATCAAGAATTGTTTTTAAGAACGCCTTCAGCAGCCGTTTCTTGAACCGATGGGGATGCCCTTTTGGACTCCAGTCGGGTGAGCAGAGATTCAATGACATCCGGCGACGATGCTGGTGAAGGTATTGTCATCACTCTGAGGAGCAATATCAGCGCTAAAGTCTTCATGTTGGACTCGAACATAGTTTAAGAACGGAAAACGAATTGGGTTTCTCAAAGTGTTTCTTTATAGAGAGAGGAGGAGAATTGTTCTGAAAAAAGAAGAAGAGGACAGAGCATCATCGGATCAGCTCCATCGTGGTCGGCCTCTGAGAGGGGAGTTTAACTGGTGCTTCCTCGTTTTTTATTCATATTTATTTATTTATTTTTCAAGTCTTTATATTGGCCAGTTGGGTTACTTCATAAGACGTCGTCCCCACCATAGCACCGTGAACCAACACGCACCCCATCAGGCAGTCATCAAAAGCCCGCCTAAAACCCTAGAACCGCCCAGCTTCACTTCCTTCCTTATCGCAGACGTACTTCTCGATTTATCTACGCGCTCGCGGCATCATCATATCGATTAAAGCTTCGATTTTTATCAGAGAGTCGAAGAGAGAAGATTGAATTTTTGTTGCTGTGGGAAAGATGGAGGCGGAAGCAGAGCAGAGAGATGTCAACAACGTGATGTGCCAATTGGCGGATCCAGAAGGAACAACGTTAGGTCCTCCCATGTACCTTCCTCAGAACGTTGGCCCTCAGCAACTTCAACAGATGGTCAATAAGATCCTCAATAACGTAAGATTTGAATTTGATCTTCAAGTTTGCTTCTGTTGATGTACTGCTACGTGAGCATGGACCTGGAATTTTAAGCGGGACTGGGACTGGGCGTGTTTCTCACTGAAGTTTGGTTACGCTGTCTCATGCGAGAAGTGTACACCTTTGTATGAATTTACTTCGTTTTACTCCTTATGTGAACATGTTTTTAACAGAAAAACGTGTCTTTTTCTCTTGTGTGAAGCGAAACACCGAGTTCCCAATTTATAGATTGTTGTTTTATTGCCTACGCCCTCTAGCTGTCGATACTTAATTCTTTTGAAAGATTTCCTGTTGATTGATTTACAATTTTTCGTTCTTGTTCACTAAACTTCATTGCTGGCTGGAATAGTTTTTCATTTTTCCCCTCCTCCTCTAATGGATTTCACACTCTTGGGGTAATCAGGAGGAGAAATTGCCGTATACTTTTTACATAGCGGACCAGGAGCTCGTTGTGCCTCTTGAATCTTACTTACAGAAAAACAAAGGTCGGTAAAGAAGAAAAGGTGTCATACTTTTAAGGAGCTTCCTCAGCTCTCTTAACTGCATTTATGTCACTCATTTTTAATTTGAGTTCACATTGCAGTTTCTGTGGAGAAGGTCTTGTCCATAGTTTATCAGCCGCAAGCCATTTTCCGAATTCGTCCTGTAAATCGCTGTTCCGCAACAATTGCTGGTATGAGGCTGAGCTTTCTTATCCATCAGATATCTTAGCTCTGGTAGCTGCTGGACACTATCCATCTTTCATAGTATATCTGATTCAGTTAGACTGATCTTAGGCATAACATAACATACTATCTGTTTTTGTTGTTGTTGGAGGGGGTGGGGTTCCATTGTATCAAGGAGAGCAATGTTGTTAGAAGTATCCTGATTATGGGGAATACAGTTTTGATCCTTATGGAGTGCTGGAGGACCTTTGCTTGCCGTGTTGTATTTATTTTGCTCTTATCAAGCAATGCCTATATTATGCCTCATAGTCTGATATGTACAGATAAAATTCCCTTTTAAAGGTTCATTTCTCTGTTGTTGCAGGTCACTCAGAAGCTGTTCTATCTGTGGCCTTTAGTCCTGACGGGAAGCAACTGGCTAGTGGTTCAGGGGATACCACAGTCCGATTGTGGGACCTAAATACTCAGACCCCGATGTTTACATGCAAAGGTTGAATATCTGAATCTCTTATTTCCTTATGTCCTTCAAGTTTCTGATTGTATGCTCCCTTCCCCATCATGGGGGCATCTAAATATTTTTCTGCCTACTTGCTGTATAGTTGCTTAGCTGGAGAACGGTTGAGTTTTTCGTTTTTATTTTGGGAAGCTGAATGTTGCACCGATGGAGTGGATTGTGGGTGGAATAATGTTAGTGAGCGGTTTGTTGGCAGTGGAAATTACTTGGTTTCCTTTTTGTCTGTTGTATTAATGAAAAGTTCTTCTGACTCAGGGCACAAGAATTGGGTCCTCTGTATTGCATGGTCCCCTGATGGTAAGCATCTTGTAAGTGGAAGCAAGGCTGGGGAACTCCAATGTTGGGATCCGTTGACCGGGCAACCCTCAGGCAATCCACTTGTTGTATGATCCTTACTGCATTATAAGACTAGAAAGTATCTTATTTAGTTGATTGTATTTTGCTGCTTTTACCGACTTTGATTAACTTGGAGCTAAATTTATTTTATGGAAAGTTGTTCAGACCAAATTGCTTTGGACGTTTGGGACCTTAATGTTTAAGAATCCTTCCTGCAAGGATTCCGTGGAACTCCATTTTCTATTAATGTTTCTTGGTTTATGACTCTCCATATTGATGACGAAATGGTGGATAAAAGTACAAATGTGCTGCTTCTAATTTTATACTTGTGGCAAAATAAGTGGGATCGGTGTTGGCGTTAATTTGGATGATATCCTTAAGTTTAGCGTAGTAAGTACGGTTTGTTGTGTAGCTTCGCTTCTGTGGGAAGCAATAAATGGGGTACCATTTTTGTTGAGGAAAGCTTACTGACATCCTTTACCGTTTTTGACAATAATTGATGAGGTGTTGAAGTGTCTAACTTGTTATTGTGGCTTATGCATCGCAAGAATAGTCTCTGTGCCGCTAAGACATTGAATCTGCTTTTTGTCAGGGCCACAAGAAATGGATCACAGGTATATCTTGGGAACCAGTACATCTGAGTTCACCGTCCCGTCGCTTTGTGAGTTCTAGTAAAGATGGTGATGCACGCATATGGGACGTAACACTAAGAAGATGTGTAATTTGTCTGAGTGGTCACACTCTAGCTGTTACATGCGTAAAGTGGGGAGGAGATGGTGTCATATATACTGGGTATGCAACTTCCTTTTTTGGAAATTGTTGGTGAAACTGCTTTTTACTTAATGGTTTCAAATTTGTCATGAACTCTCTCTCCCAATCCTGAATGGCTGTTCCATTGACAAGTTGGACACAAGAGAGGCAACTAACCCCTGAGATAAATATTTAATCACTTTGTGATATATTAATGTCTGTATATGCTAGAGCTGTGCTACATGAACAACAAAAGAATAACATGAAGTTTTCTTGACTAAATCATACTCCTAATGGGCCTAAGATTACGTGGTGACTTGTAAATTCTGCTTTCAAGCAACTAAGTATCCTTGGACTTTGCCAAACTGCTGCTGCTTCTAGTACTTGTTACCTGATGAATTATTTTGAATTTTTTGCAGCTCCCAGGACTGTACGATCAAAGTCTGGGAAACTTCCCAGGGGAAGCTGATAAGGGAATTGAAGGTACCATCTTTTATAAAGTTTATTATACAGATTGCAGGGTCATTGCATGCCTGTTTTCTTCTTCTCCACAAGAGCTTTAGATTTATTTGTGCCTTTGGAGTAGCAGCATTTACTCGATCTCTCTTTGGTACCGGGAGGCAGTTTTGCACCTAGCGACCTACCCGATACTAACTGAGCATATTGTCTAGCCCAGCTATTGGGGATATCATGTCCTTGAACTTTTTCATTGTTTAGTTCTTAGGAGATATTGACATTAAGAATGATAATACCACCATTTTTTTATGTCACTGAGATATGAACTACATATTTAGGTTAGAGTTTAGTTTTCATGGCTCACATGGTTATGTCTTTTCTTGGTATCTACTGCCAAAAAAGCTGTTATTGCAAGTCTGCATTCTTAATCTAAGTTGCTGCTAGATCCCTCTCTTCTTTTCTTCATGCTCATCCTAATCTATGTAAATTTTATTTTGTAGGGTCATGGACACTGGGTTAACTCCCTTGCTCTGAGCACTGAGTATGTTCTTCGGACTGGAGCTTTCGATCACACTGGAAAACAGTATTCATCTTCTGAAGAAATGAAGCAAGTAGGTAACTGTTATTATGTCGAATCATCTTCATATCATGTAGTAATAAATCACACATTTATTTCTCTCTGCACATTTATTTGCTTATACAACCTAGTATGCATTGGTTATTTCTCTCTGCACATTATTTGCTTACAACCTATTATGCATTAGTCAGTCCCTGTGTCTTTTTGCTCTGTGCATGTTCTTTCCCCTTGTGGTGATTCTCTCCCTTCTGGTCTATGCACATGTGTAGTTCTACTTTCTGGTAACTGTTATATGAACTTCTGTATTTTGTTGATATACATAGGTTGCATTAGAAAGGTACAAGAAAATGAAAGGCAATGCTCCTGAAAGATTGGTCTCTGGATCTGATGATTTTACCATGTTTTTGTGGGAACCTTCTGTCAGCAAGCACCCAAAAACGCGAATGACCGGTCATCAACAGGTATGTGTCTGTGTGTGTGTGTGTGAGAGAGGGAGGGAGGGAGGGAGATTGATTCCACAGCTTCCTGCTTTTTGCTGTGTGATTGGACTCACTAAGTCTTAACTGTATCTAGATGACCATTTGTCTTCCCTGATATATGAAATAAGGACGTACTCCACATTGTGGTCCTGGTGGCACTGGTTCAATAGATGAGAAATCCTCTTAATATTTTCTTGAGGCCAGTACATTAGATCCTCGTTTAGGTGTCTTAGGTGTAATTTGACATATTAAATGCGAGAAGTTATGCTTTTTGTTTGCAGCTTGTGAATCATGTCTACTTTTCACCTGATGGGCAGTGGGTGGCTAGTGCTTCGTTTGATAAATCTGTGAAGTTGTGGAATGGTATTACTGGGAAGTTTGTTGCTGCATTCAGGGGACATGTCGGGCCTGTATATCAGATAAGGTTTGAGATAATTTTAAACTTTGCTCGTCTTATCCATTCAAGAATGATATCTAATCGTGATTTACATAATGCACAGTTGGTCTGCAGATAGTAGACTTCTTTTAAGTGGGAGCAAAGACTCTACTCTAAAGGTTAGTTGCACAAAGCATATAGCTTTTGAAGGATTTCCATAAAGTAGTTAGAAATATATTTAGTATCCTGATAAACTTGTGTCCTGTGCTGGCAGTTAAGAGAGATCAAGTTTGGTCACTTAGTATTGTAACAAGAGAGCTTGTAATATTCTGTGAAAATAATATCAAGGAGGATCATTTATAATTATGGAGGAAATCAGTATATTTATGATGCATGCAATTAAGATTTTTACCCCTGGTTTTTGCTAAGTTCTGGTGCAACTTGTTTTCATTGAGATCTCAATGGCCTATTTAAAGTTATTTTTTGAACCATGTGGTGGTTCCTGCTCAAGTCATTGATCAATCTTATCTTGGTCAACTTTTGGACCATGTTAGGATTACTTCTTTTGTGAGATGTGGTTATGAGGATATTGTAAACCAGAGTTTGTTATCTTTATAAGATTAGAAATGATCTATATCATGTATGCAAATTTGAGTGTTGTACTCTTGCTTGTTGTTTTGATTCTGATTGAACTATTTGTAAAATGTCAATAGCATGCGGAATCTACTCTTTTTACCGGTTATGATTATTATAAATCTTTGCCTGATTTGAATGCTTAAATGTTCGCTCGATGTTTGGCTTACTTTTAGATCTGGGATATTCGCACAAAGAAGTTGAAACAAGATCTTCCAGGTCATGCGGATGAGGTTTGTTCACTTAACACAGTCATCGTACAAGTTTTAAGTTTGCATGTCCGTCATGGACTACCACTTACTTATTTTAGTATGTGTTCTCATGAGAAGGTTTTTGCCGTCGATTGGAGTCCGGATGGTGAGAAAGTAGCTTCTGGTGGTAAAGATAAGGTGTTGAAGCTATGGATGGGGTAATGCTTTGGGAGTTATAGAAAGGCTTATCAGACCATTACATATGCAAACGAAATGAGATGGCAGTTCAAATGCTTTCGTCAGAAGTGAAAAATTGATTGTTTGATGACCCATATTACGGGGGAATACAGAGTGCACGTTCAAATATCAGGTTCCACAAGTTTGAATGCAATTTGGTCGTGCAAAGCTCTCTTGCATCAGGATTGCAGTTGCAGCCGTACGCATTGTCTACTTATGATCCAGCTTGTATTCTCAAGGTTTTGTTAAGCTAAGAAACACTGTACAATGCTGCGTTAATTGAGAGTATCACGAGTCACCACTATTTTGGTCATATAAGTTATTGGCAGAATCAGTCTTTTGATATTCATATCCAAGTTATAGCGAGCCCTTTAATTTTCCCGTGTGCTTTATACATAATGGCAGCCAAGTATGTTGGCCAGAAAGGACCCTTCTTGGATTAACCGCTAGCTCAGTCATTAACTCAAATGATCTCACAAGTTAGCAACATTGCTTACAAACTCTTAAAGATTATTTCTGATGTTGTATATAATGAGTCGTTTCAGCAGGCAAATCACACACAGACTAAACATTAATCACTTCAAGATTAGCTGGGATAAACTCGTAATATTATCTCTGAAAGTGGATAATGATACATTATTCAGAACCATTGTATGATTTAGGAGCTAAAAGGCTGAGGACAGACCACAGGTCCACAAGTCATTATAAGCAAGCTTGTGTTACGCTGTTCGAAGCAACTGCCTAGACAGAGACGAATCCCTTCTCCTTTAAGCATTTGACGGTATCTCCCAGACTCACCTCCAATGGAGTGAAGTTGACACCTAGAGCTTCTGCCTTCTTTCTTGATATCTCGTACTTCAACGCGAAAGGCTTCTCATCTTCGCATCTGCACCATTAGGGAAACAACCGTGATCTTTTGGATGCACAGTAGTTCAACAGAAGATTAGTTGAGAATTCAGGAAGAGTGATAGCTTACTTCTCGGGGAGGTGCAATGTGGGGTAGAGATTGTGCAAAATCTGCAAAGCGTCGTGACAGTGTATGACTTGTCCTACCATGCAATATCTTCCGCCAGCTGAAGGATTTTCAAAAGCTAGAATATGTGCGAGTGCAACGTCTCTGACATCGACAAATCTATAGCATGTATTTGGAAATGTTTGAGGTCCTGCAGTATAAGCCTCAATTACTCCCATGCAAATGTCAAGACAACTTTTATACCGGATGCTTCTGCCACTATTTGAAAACTATGTCGCATGTGGAAATATACCAGAACTGAATGTAATAGTGTGTCTGTGCAGCCAATTAAGCAGACCCTTCATATCATAAGCCAGATTCAGTAAATAGAATGTAAGGGCCTCAGGACCTCATTTTGCCAAGTTCAGTTTACTAGCAAAGAAGGATACCTATTCCACGGACTAATGCAGAAAGACACCTTGAGACACATGCCGACATAACTCATAAGTCTGATCGAGGGCATACAACTTCACTGAGATCGTCTTCAATTGGAAAGATAGTTCTATAGTTACTCCTTGAGATTGTCTTGTGGATAATGAGAACAAGTACACACAATTGTTTGACAAAGTCACTCTGATATAAAATGGCAAAGATCTAATAACAAACTTAATTTATGGCTAGATGATAGTGATACCATTAATGAAGTTCAGTATTGTCTCCACGGTGAGATTAACAGTGGGCTGCAAGAAAGGGCCGATCACATATCCTGGGTTTATCGTGACAAGTTCAATTCCATTCTCTTTGGCGAATTCCCAAGCTGCCTTCTCTGCTAAGGTTTTTGAAAGCATATACCAGAACTGAAGAGATAAACCAAAGTGAGACTGTTAGAATCTTTAGCCTCATTTCAACACATATAATAACCATTGACATGACAAGGGGTTCATTCGATGTCATCCAAGGTATTCGGAGATTACCAATTAAAAGAAATGAAAGATAAGTAATTCGCTTCCAGGAATCTAAGTATATAGAAACAGTTATATTGAATAAGCATATGCAGCATCTAACATGGTGTCAGACCAAATTGCAAGAGTAAAACAACTGTTAGTGATAAGACCGGCACTCCTTGGTTCAGGCATCCGTAAAAAGCGTCTAGTGAAAGCTATGTGATTTAATAGAGAAAGGTTCCCTGATGTCCCAACTTCTCTCAGAGTCAGCATGTTACCAGTTTCAGTGTGTAACAGGAACTCTGAATGTAATTCAACAGTAAAATTTCACAGGTGAAAGAAATGGACAGTGATATTGTCGAGAAATTTTGATACACAAACCTTGGATTTCTCGCAAAATTCTGGATCTGAATACCAAGTCTCATCAACGACAACGCCCGAAGTCAGAGGTTTTGCACTGAATACAACTGCAGCCATAGAGGACGTCACAACCACTCTCTTGATAGAAGAGGCTTTGGCGCATGATCTCAGAACATTAAGGGTGCCTTTTAGGGCAGGATCAATTATTTCAGCCTGAGTTATGCAATGGAAGAAATCATTCAGCTAATAAAGAGCATAACAGGGGATGCAAGCACGAAAAATGATCGACATGGCAAGATTCAAGCACCTGGGGGTCAGCAGCTGAGAGCAAAACAGGGGATGCAGTGTGGAAAACACATTCGCATCCATCGACTGCGGAGTCAAAGGACCCTTCTTCCAGCAATTCCGCTTTGAATAAATGCAGCCTCTCCTTAGCCCCCTCGAGGGCCAGAAGGTGTCCTGTCTTCTTTGGGTCGGCTGTTGCACATGCACGAGAGTGAGAAATCTCAATTCAAGTGATTGAAATTTAAAAACTCGCAAGCACCCTCGCTGCTGACACATTAGTAGCATCTATAGTCAGAAAGGCACAGGCAGAACAAGAAGAGTCGCACTGTTCCTGGATGAACTTGAGCAAAACTGATGCGAAAATGAATAAATCAAGAATCCGGAATCTTAAACGATGGTTTCGAGCGCGCCACTTCTTCAACAAAGTCGAACAGGCTGCAAAAGATTTGAACTTTCTCTTGGACAGACATATAGATTAGAGGGCAATCTACAACACAACACTAATGAAGCTATCAAAATTCTTCTCTCGCTCAGAAAAGCAATAACTTGATGGTTTCACACTAATAAAGGGTTTCATGCGAGTTATCAGATTTCAACAGCTCTTTTTTTAAATCTCTCTCAACAGCCCAAGAAGGTTAAGAGAGCAGAACAGAGAGAGAGAGAGAGAGAGAGAGAGTAAAGAAATGGAACATTTTTCTTACTTGGGTCTCGGACAGTGGCTCGAACAGTGTAGCCACGTTGGAGCAAGAGCTTGACCAGCCAAGAAGCTATATAACCCGACCCTCCGATCACGGCCACCACCTTCTCTGTACTGCTCATCTTCTCTGTTCTTGGCACCCTGAATCGTGGAGTTCGCACGCGCTGCTCTCGTCTCCGCGGTTCTGGGCGAGAGTGAACAGAGTATTGGAGACTCGGAGGCGGGGCAGCTCGACTTATAAAGACCCCGACGTTCAGCTGAACCTCTAAAAACCAAATAGTGGCTAATCCAAACCCACCGTTGTCGCTCTTGGCTGACGACAGATGGCTTCTCGCTGCTCGTAAGCCATTACGCATGCGACTCCCTTTGCCCAAGTTCAAAGAGCAACTCTTACGGCTCCTCGTCAGCAGCTTTATTTTGACCTTTGTGATGTTAATTTGGAATTTTCTCTTATATTTTATGCTTCTTCTTCTTCTTCTTCTTCTTCTTCTTCTTCTTTTTATCGGGTCCTCAAACTTTTTCTTGGATATATTGAGCCCTTTAACTCGATTGATATTTTCAATAAAATCCTTTCAATGTCAGCATACTCAATTATCCCGATACTATTATTAAAGTCATGCCATCACGGTCATTGGCTCGCTTCTAGACATATATAGCTTTAGTCTAATTCAAGAGAACTTATACCGCTACATTCGTAAATTGAGCCGGACAATAGAACTCATAGGATAGACGTTTGGCGTTGCATCATCTTTCAAATTTAGTGAACGAGACCCCATACATGGCCCGACCGTAACTAAACAAAAAATGCAGTACCTTATTAGAAACCTTTCAAGTATGACTATGAGGTCAGCGTCGATTGAGAAAAGCTCAAACAGAGAGGCTCTGCCTTCGCCCTCGAGGTTCCCAACGATGTCGCCTAGGCCGACCTCCAAAGAAAGAGCTCTAGGAAACCTTTCTCCTTGAGGCTTTCAACAGTGTCTCTTAGGCGAACCTCCAGAGGTGTGAAATTCACACCCAAAACCTTCTACATTTTCCCTTGATACCCTATGAGCCGACACAGCAGGTTTGTCATGTTCGAAATGCATGATTCGTGCAGCATCTGCTAACGTTTGGTGTATATGCTCGACATAAGTCCGCTTCTCGACTTGCTGGAGAGATGAAGGTGAAAATGAGATATCTGTTTCGTAGGGAAAAGTCCATTGTTCCTTCCCTTTGCTAAAAGATGAGACTGGGTTTCGTGATTGTAAACGTGGAAAAGCGCATGTAAATCTGTAACATTCCTGGTTAGTAAAATTGATTGGCAACCTTTTGTTTGTCCGGTCATGGTCAATTGTCAACGAAACAACGATTTTACCATTTTTAAATCTAAAATCCAGTAACATTTCGGTGAATCACCTTCAGCTTATTAAACCAACAATTTGTCATTTACACGATTTTACCAATCATATCATAAAATTAACATGCATGGAAATTCGTCTCTTATTTGGCAACGGAATATTAGAATTCTGCGCAATAAATTTTATATAATCACATTAATGAGACAAGTAAATGGTTACGCACCAAATAGGTAAACCACTCAAAGTTTTCTCACGTCTTTCCTAATGTCTTTCTCTTGGAGAAGAAGCACTTCACTTCCTTTGTTAATTCTTGGTTTCTGAGTATCTGATCTGGTTTCAAATGGTATGTACGTTGTCATCTTTTTCTCCCACGTAGCTTCTAATGGAGTACACTGGAGATGAGGGTGTCCGATAAAATGCTAGCTCAACTCGTTCATTCACATTATTTCCCCAAGAAGATGCAGGTTCAGAGATTTCTGCGATATTCTCGACTCCTAGTTGATGAGTCTTATCGAACTCCAAATCACACGGAGAAACTTCAAGATTAGCTCGGGAAAACCAGTAAAACTTGTTTCGTAAAGAGGGTGCTCGTAGGTTATTCAGCACACATGAGTACGAGGCATGCGACGGAGGACAGACAGCAAGGAGGACCTCGAATGATCAGCTAGTGTTGTGCTGTTTTTAAGCAAGTGCCGAGACCGAGATGAACGCCTTTTCCTGTAGAGATTCGATGGTGTCTCTTAGACTGATCTCCAAAGGAGTGAAGTTGACACCCACAGCGTCCACTTTTTCTCTTGAGTATTCATACTTCGATGCGAAAGGTTTCTCATCTTCGCATCTGCATCATTTAGAAAAACAAATTGTAATTCTCCGAGACCTCTTGGAAAGATCAGTCACATGGAATCCAGTGGCTGTCTCAGACGGGCTTTAGTATCTAAACAAACAAGATGAGATATACACCCGCTATTGAAATTGGCAGTCATTGATCAAGAATGTTGTGATCAAGGTCTTGTGATATAAATGGGCGTTGAATGTGTCCCTTAGTTAAACTGGTGACACTCCAATTTTGACCTTGTCGCACAATATTCCATTGAACGGTAATAAACAAACATGAAGATTGCTTCTGATGCTTCAAATCTCTATGTAGTCCATGTTATATTTAATTACCTTGTATGGAATGTCCTGAAGCAGCAAATTTTTCTTGTCAGTCCTGAACTGATATTCGATGACCTCAGTGAGTTATTGTTACTAAATCTCCAATTTCATCATAATCAGGGCAATCCCTCTACTTTGCTCCTAGCAACAAGGCCCATCATGTTTTTTCTCAGGCGAAAAAAGCATGTTATTACTTCATGGGCTGTTTTGAATGGCCAACAGTCGAACAGAAGATGAGTTGGAAATAAGAAAGAGTGAATCCAGAAACAAGAACTTACTTCTCAGGAAGGTGCAATGTTGGGTACAGATTCTGCAAAATCTTCAAGGCGTCATGACAATGTATGACTTCTCCTACTACACAGTATCTTCCGCAAGTCAAAGGATTTTCAAAAGCTAGAACGTGTGCATGCGCTACATCTCTGACATCGGCAAAACAGTAACATTTATTTGGAAATGTTTGAGCTCCTGCATGATTAGAGAGTTATTTTCAACACCAACATGCAACTTTGTAGCGGACACTTATAGGAGCAATATTTTGTTTCTCTTCCAGACTTGGAAATCTACACTAAGATGTGGGATAAGGTCTCATCGATGAATGTCATTAGTTTATATGTAAAGAGACACGTGCACCATGTGCAATATGTAAAGCACAACTACACTCCTACTTCAATTGCCAATCAGACATACCTAATGTGCATCAGACTATCTGCCAGAGCCATAAGAATTTGAACATAGGATCATCAGACTAATTTTTCAAGAATCGAGAAAAAGTAAATCCATACAGAAAAAGCAAAATAGTTGTAGATCCATACCATTAACAAAGTTCAGTATCACCTTTACAGAGAGATTAACAGTGGGCTGCAGAAAAGGGCCGATGACAGTTCCTGGGTTAATCGTGACCAAGTCAATCTTGTTCTCCTTTGCCAATTCCCAAGCCGCCTTCTCTGCCAAGATTTTTGAGAGAGCATACCAAAGCTGAACAAAGAAAAAACAAACTTATACCAGAAGAATCTTTAGCCTCAAGTCAACCGTATTATTACCTTTGACATGACTTGGACTGGGTTCTACATAATCAAAGGAATTCCAAGATAACCAGTATTGTCAAGAAATTATAGTCTACCAACCTCAGATTTCTCACAAAAGTCTGGATCAGAAAACCAAGTCTCATCAACTACATCACCGGATGTCAGAGGTTTTGCAATATATGAGACTGTATCAATAGAAGATGTCACCACCACTCTCTTGATAGAAGAGACTTTGGCACATGATCTCAAAACATTAAGGGTGCCTTTTAGGGCAGGATCCATGTTAGAGGTTGCCTTTTCTGTCCCAGAACAAAACACAGGGCATTGCTTCACCTCAACTCACATACAAAACCTCTTGTTGTTAAAACTTAAAAGTGGTAGCACGTGAAGCTAGAAATAGAAATCACTGGCAAAAGCAGAAAATTGCTTCAACAAACAACGTTCATCATCAACTTTAAAGTTTATAGTCTGCAAACTTACACTGAGAAAGTGACTATAAGACATTATGCATGCTTCGATGGAGTCTAGTAAAAGGGAAGCATTAAATTTTGTCTGGAAACTTATTAGGACTATAAGTTTGCAGAAACCTATGTGCCGCTAAAGTATAGGGTTCTCCTTGTCACTTGTCAGGAAGCTCAAACAGAGAGGAAGCCTTTCTCCTTGAGGCTTTCCACAGTGTCTCTTAGACTGACCTCCAAAGGAATGAACTTCACACCCAGATCTTCAATCTGTTCCCTTGACACCCGAGGAGCCAACTCGAATGGTTCGTCATTTTCACATCTGCATTGACAATGATTCATGCACCATTAACAATGTTGATGTGCAGTAGATAGGACTTCTTCTAGGGATGCTTATAAAATGTCACTCTCTCTTTAGAAATTGAAGGAATATGGGGGTTACTTTTCAGGGAGGTGCAGTGTAGGATAAAAGTTGTGCAGTATCTTCAAAACCCCATGACAATGTATAGCTTCTCCTACCATACAATATCTGCCGCTAGCTGAAGGATTTTCAAGAGCTAGAACATGTGCATGTGCCACATCTCTGACATCAACAAATTTGTAAGAGATGTTGGGAAATGTTTGAGCTCCTGCATTGTATGAGCGTCAAATTATTCTCTCTGTAGCCACAATAGCAAATTGCACTTTCGTAGGAAAATGAGTTTCCATGTGCAGTTGGGTCTCTATCTTGCAGAGAATATTTGGTGACAAGTCCTTATTCATTTGCAGATGATGAACGGTCAATATGAGACAACAGATGAGAACCAAAATGCTGCCACAATGATAATAGAACGTGTTGAAAAATATTTCCATTCATGGAAAATGACATCTTAGACATGTCAAGCAATTAATTTTTAAGTAATACCATTGACGACGTTCAGTATCATCTCCACAGAGAGATTGATGGTAGGCTGCAAGAGAGGGCCAATCACATGTCCAGGGTTTATCACGACCAGGTCCATCCTATTCTCTCTTGCAAAATCCCAAGCTGCCTTCTCCGCTAAGGTTTTAGATAACACATACCAAAGCTGAAAATAACTAAACCAAAGTTAGGTGATGAAAGAGCTCACACCACTGATGGATGAAATTGACATCATGACTCTTTGCTCTGCCTCGTTTGACATTTCAAAGTCAATGGATGAGAAGGACTGGAGAAGTAAAACGGTGTCCATCCCATAAATCTAATGGTCTATAGAGGTATTCAACGAGGCGAAGCACCCAACTTGTGTATCTACATTGGCTAAATATGGGCAAACAAATGGACATGCTTGAAGGTTGAGGACTTAAAATCAGATAGATGGATGAAAAACCATTAAGGCAAGGAAGACAACGTGTGTTGACTGCTTGGGCACTAATGTTAAGTCAGGACTGAACATGTTCAGCCTCAAGTATTTGATTAAATTAACATAAATCATGCTCCAAAACCAGTCAAAATCATATCTATTGAGGATTTTTCAATGGAAAAATTCATCCAGTTGATGGGGCATCGCAGACCAAGCAAAAAGAGATCCTACTTTCTAAAGCCAGCTTACTTACAGACCTTTGATTCCTTACAGAATGCTGGATCGGAGAACCATGTCTCATCAACTACCACATCAGAGGTCAGAGGCTTCCCATTGCACACAACTGCAGCCATGGAGGACGTCAAAACCACTCTCTTCATAGAAGGGACCTTTGCACATGATCTGAGAACATTTAGGGTGCCTTTAACTGCAGGATTGACTATTTCAGCCTGCAATGTGTAAGGAATGGAATCTCATTAGAACGGTTTTGTCGAATCATCCAAGAAATGTTAGATCATTTGCCATCTGACAAACTGCACCCGAGGACCAGGGAAAAAGAAGTAGAATTTGAAAAATGTAACACTTTACATTTAACAAATACATAAAATCACGATAGACAACTGCAATATACAGGTACCTCAGGGTTGGAAGCTGAGAAAAAAACCGGTGATGCTGTATGAAAAACAGCTTCGCACCCGTCAACTATCGAATCAAAAGACCCTTCTTCCTGCAATTCTCCTTTGAACATATATAGTCTCTCCTTAGCCCCTTCAAGATCCAGAAGGTGCTGTGTCTTCTTTGGATCATCTGTTTTATGCATTCGAGAAAGGAGAACTTGATTTGATAGATTATAAGTCTGGGAGTTTTCAGTCACAGAACATGAAATGTTATCAACAGATAAGAAGACCACAAATATAAATTTATAATGTATGCTACAAATTGGATCTAACTATAGAGGTAGCATATGATTGTGTATTAAACCAAACTTGAATAGTTAAGCCAATGGAATCAGATATTGCAAGAGCTTCATATCTTCAGCTAGTGGACTCTGGATGCTAATGTGTCGTATGTACCCTGAAGCACAAGGTACATGTAAAGGCATGCACACGAATACTTACAAACAATTACACACATGTATATATGAGTTAATTGCAAAGGTAAGAGATATTATAAGAGAACAGTTTTTCATCATAACTGAAAAACAGATTTTAGTAGCACTTCTGTATTATCTAGAATGTTTCAACCTTCAACTAATAAAGAGTGAACCGTTCTACTACTAAAATGGACAAACCAAAGATTAAAAAATCCAATATTGTGGACAATAGAGCATGAACAAAGATACGAACATACTGGGATTGCGGACAGTTGCTTTGACCGTGTAGCCGCACTGAAGCAACAACTTGACGAGCCAGGAGGCTATGTAACCCGCTGCTCCGGTTACACACACTACCTTCTCTGCTGTACTCATCTCTGCTCCTCTCTTCTCCTTGGAACAGGGGAGGAGAGGGATACCGAGTGCAATACATTATGAGTGGGAATTCTCTTTTATTACGTTCGGGAGATATCCAACCTCTGCACTTTGTCAAGATCATTTATTTGACCGGCTCGTGTGAGCCATTGATCACTCTTTGTTTAAATTTGTTTCCAGAAAAAGTTGAATGGGACGATGACCACCTACTCTTCTTGACCATAAGAGCTTTGTCATGAAGGATAAGGTCGCCTAAATTTTTGAAAGGATAAGGGAAAATCAAGTGGCTTACCTGTCAGTCAACAATTTCTCCTGTCTTTCTTGAAGTCGGCAACTTCAAGAGGCGGTGACCTCTTTCATATATGTGGATCGTGAACTTAGAGCTAGCAATGGCATCTTAACTTTTGGTGCTTGTTGCTCAAGCACTCACGTTGCCGCCTCAACTTCATCTTTAATCCTCGCACAAGCAGCAAGAGACAGGGCCACACGTGGGTCAAAAAAAAGAAGAAAAGTTGGACCAAAGTCTTGCATGAAGACAAGTAGTCCAACATTTAAGGCATGCAGCCACAATTGTTAACAAAATTGACGTCGGCAGACAAAGCAAAGTTGGACTTGGTCTTGGGATAATTACAGCAACCATCTTTCACTAAAGTCGGCAATCTTCATGAGGATTGAGGCGGTGGAACATCTATAAATAAGGCAGTCCTTGAAGCATTTGAAGTGAGTCACCATATGCAAGGTGAGCTTCAAGAGAGAAAGGCAGCGTAGCCTAAATAGTGAGAGAGAGAGAGACAGAGAGACAGAGAGTTCCTCCTCTATATGTGAGAGTGTGTATTACTTTGAGTTCTTTGAGTGTGGTGAGAGAGAAAGATAAAATTGTAATAATTGTGTGAGATTATTTTGTATGTTATACTTGTATGCAGTTTGGTATAACGAGTATATCTCGAGTCGTCTATTACAATTCTCTCGTGTTACCACCACAGCGCTTCTGCATACCCTAAGAGTGGTATACCTAGTAAGGTTGCGCACTCTGCAAAGCGATAGTTTACTAATTAGATATGGATCGGCTGTCATGCATTACTCAAGGCAAGTCTCTTTGATGGAGTGGCTTTTACCTCTATGACAACGGAAAAGATGAGCGGTACGAATTGTTTATAAAGAAAAAAGTGAGCTATGAGAAGAGGGCTAAGATGAAAGTATTGTCTTCTGCTGCTTATAAGAAATTTAATACACTCGGATTACAACTTTTGTTTAATGTCTAGCAAAAATTTGAAGTAACCAGGAAGCCCCTCGCTACTGCAGAAAAAATTAATAGGAGAAAAAAAAATCCCTTACAAATCATTGTATCCTTCGTGAAAGTAATGCGGTTCAGTGTGAAATCACCAGAGAAACAAATAAAAACGTAGAGATTTATGTGGTTTGGTTTGAGTTTCAGGTGTTTCCCACTCGACAAAACAAATCACTGACAATTACCTCACAGTTTGAACACGAAGAAAACATCTCGATTGGATGAAAGATTGTCTTTGCACAAATTACCATGATCTAGAGATGTTCTTCGTGGGCGACAAATAAGAGTCCCTCTTTGGCAAGTGGGATTCTTATTTCATTCAGAAGATTCTGGTCTTGAGCTTGTACCCCGAATCTACATCTACAACGACATCTCTGTTATGAGTTGCTGTTGCTCAAGGACACTGCGGAGGATGAACCCTCAAATGCGCAGCTTCGAGAGGAAATAAAGGGAAATCAAAGCCTCTGTCAATGCACTCGAATGTTGTCTGCCGAAGATAGAGCAGGCTGTTCAATCCTTAAACTGTTACTATCCTCTTAGCCATTTTCCATAAGGTTTCATTGGTAAATTACAAATAGTTACGTTCCTCTAGTAAAATTTAAAGTTAGATGGTAATCTTCCATCTGGGTTTGTGGATGGTAGAGTTGTTTATATCGATGATTTACAAATGATTCCGCCAACTTGGAAATCTAAAAATAAGTGGTAATCTGCTGTTGGGCTTGGGAAAGACATCGTTGAGCACTAATGCCTTAGCATAAGTTACGTAGTTAAAGCATCTCTTCCTTTGATCCAGGGAAACACGCTTCTTTTTTCTTTGACTTTCAGATATGCGTTTGAAACTTGCCTTGTTTACGACCACTGCACTATAGCCATTTTATCTTGGCTCACTATAATGTTTGTCATTGAGAGGCTACGAGCCTCTGAAGAGACTCGAGAAGATCTCCCTGCTCGCCATGTTCTTGAACGAAGGGGAAAGGCATATACTGTGGCGCCGGTTGCTCAATTGGATTGGCATTTTGCCTAGGGATGGCAGGCCAGTAACATCTTCCTGTTTACTTGAATTGACTGCATCACTTGCACCTTCACTACACGTAGTGTTTTGGTTATTAAACCTGCTGTCTTTATTGCCATTTTGTCTTTTATCCCTTCGACGCAGGAGGCTTGAGTTTCACTACCATGCAAATGTGAACCCCTTGGATTGCCGCTGAATTTCAAGCTAGTCAATACAGATAACAGTCAAACATTTGTATGACAATGACAGTAGCTGCATCTGTAAGCTTCAGGTGGCATCGTAGATATTCTGGAGAAATTAGAAGACTTCAGATTGCCCGAAGGAAACTCGGTTATAAGTGTGTTGCAGCAGATAATGCCCATCTAATCGACTTTGGCATCGTTTTTATTCTTATAGTCACCTGTCGTAGCATCAGTCGCTGAAGAAACCCTTCTCTTTCAAGCTCTCCACAGTGTCCTTAAAACTCACCTCCAAAGGAGTGAAGCTGATGCCCAGACTTCTGGCTTTCTCATTTGATATTTTGTAGGTTGGCACAGAAGGCTTTTCATCTTCACATCTGCTTTTAGCAAAGCCAAATGTAAGTTGTCTTGTTATAGTCTTTTGCAAAAAATACAGAAAACATGAAATGCCTTTTGAGACTATCATTTGGTATTCTGTACAGATTTCCAGACATTACTCCTTAAATTTTTGTACTTGATGCTGCAAAAACTTGAGAGTGGTGATATTGGATTTGTTGACATCACTCAGATCACGAGGGATATGGATCAATGATGAGGAAGATGGCCAGGAATTTTTTAGCAGACAAGTTTAGTTCACTATAAGAATGTCATAACTGGATATATAATGAGCAAATCTGACTTCTCAGGAAGGTGTAGAGCAGGATAGAGCTCTCGCAAAATCTTCAAAGCATCGTGAGAATGCACGACTTTGTGAACAAGACAATATCTGCCGTTAGCGGAAGGAGACTCGAAGGCTTGAATGTGCGCATGTGCAACGTCTCTTACATCAACAAATCTGAAGTTCGTGTCAGGAAAAGTTGGAGTTCCTGCAGCAAATATCTCAGCATCAGATGGGAACAACTTCAATTATAAGTCTCCTAGTGTTATAAAGATGGTTCCAACAAATATGTGTAATTCATTGAATCAAGTTCCATCACGTATCGCCATTTGCATAAGTTTAATAAGTTCCATCACACGTATTTTTTGTCCATTATAAAATGAATCAACATATATTTCCACTTGACATTTGCTCGTTAAGTTGTGCACAAATTATTGGGAACAACTTTACTTGTAAGAATCCTAATCTCATCAGAATAAACAATGTAATAAATTTGTGAGTTACTTGTGACTACCATTTATGAGGTTGAGAAACACTTGTGCGCTGAGATTAAGCGAAGACTGTAGTAGGGGACCAATGACAATCCCGGGATGCATCGTGACCAAATCGATCCCCTTCTCTCTTGCAAATCTCCATGCTGCCTCTTCTGCTAAGGTTTTCGAAACTGGATACCAAAGCTGAAACAGAAATGCACAATGAAACCAGTTTGAGTAGTTGATGCATGCTAGCTCCTTTGTGACGGTTCAAGTTACTAGTAAGAACTTGCAACAGATCCAAGGTATATATCTGAGTAGAATTTTTTTATGCAGTTCATCCAAGGATATACAAAAAATGAAAAATGTTCTGCATTTCTGACATTTTCTAAGATTTATTTGATGATGCAAGAAAGGACAGAATGTTCCGATGACTTAGTTGAATATAGAATATCATGTATAAATTACCTTTGATTTCTCACAGAAGACTGGATCGGAAAACCAAGTCTCATCTACTGTCACATCGGAAGTCAAAGACTTTCCATTGAATGCAACTGAAACTATAGAAGACGTTATCACCACTCTCTTGATTGTAGGGGCTTTGGCACAAGAAGAAAGAACATTAATTGTTCCCTTCACTGCAGGATCTATCAGCTCCATCTGAGACATGGAAAGACAAGTATGATCTACTGAACTTGCTGACGTTGAGCATATATAGAGATGGAGAAAACGCGAAATGGATAAATGCATTGTGCTAAAGACTTAGATTTGTTGCTCTGGGAGAAACCTTGAGTTGAAGCTTTCTATTATCTTTTTTGCCCTTGATTTCTTGCTAATAGTTTGAAATTGGCTCCTATTTTGTCCCGTATACCTAGACCATTGCAACTCCTGAATTTTAATTGCTATGGCCATAACAATGTACAATTAACAAAACCACTGCTTTGGCAACACAATTTTTAAGCGCAAATTTCTACTTTGTATTCCCAAAGAAACAAAGGAAAAAAGAACATTTGAGAGACCACGACACAAGCCTTTGAGAGAGCCAAAAAACCTTGGGGTCTTTGGGGGTGAGAAGCACAGGTGATGCAGTGTGGAAGACACCATCACATCCATCAACAACAGACTCAAAAGATCCTTCTTCCAGTAAGTCTGCCTTGTAAAGATGAAGTCTCTCCTTGGCTCCATCTAGAGCAAGCAGATGCCCAGTCTTCTCTGTATCACCTGGTACATGTAAATTAGAGCAACTTCTTGTAATGATTTGGGATGGTGAAGCCATAAACGATGTCATGTATGAATGTAATCAAGGGTCTTGAACTGACTCGGGTCACGAACAGTTGCTTTGACAGTGTAGCCACTTTGGAGCAGGAGTTTCACCAACCATGATGCTATATAGCCTGATGCTCCTGTCACACACACCACCTTCATCTCTCTCTTTCTCTCTCTCGAGCTGTGGCACTGGTCTCTGACCTCTCTAGGAAAGCTTCACAGAATGGTATACTTAAGCAGACTTTCTTGGTAGTTGGATTGTTATGTTGATGCACCAGAAAAGCTAAGTAACTTATTGCTTTTGTCTTTTTCAGATGACTAGTCTTTGGCCAGACCTTGGAGCATCTTTTGCTCTTGGAGCATCTTTTGCCGAAGAAAGCCGTCCAAGGTATTATGTCTGGTTCTGGACATTAGTCGTTGGAACCATATGCGCATTTTCAAGCGGATATACATCTGGCCTCCTCTGTGTTTCAAACCACAAGTCCAAGAAGGGCTATATAAATAAGACAAAACAAGCAGATAATTCATGAAAGTACTCACTTTTTTTGAGACCCTTACCCACGTTGACTTGATTATTTTGTAATTACCTATCGTTGGAATAATTTATCAAGTTATGAAGCTCTAACTATTATACGAAATTACCGACTAAATCATTGTCATATTCGAGGAAAACTAGGGAAAATTACAACAACAACAAAAAAAAGGCATAAATCTATTGTATTTGTACCAATTCAATCATAAATCTATCAATTTGGCCAATTTATTCTTAAACATTTTGATAATTTGTCAATTGAGTCATTTTGGCCAATTTTGACTGGAAATCGTTAATGAGAATGCCAATCATCCTATATGATACTGTCAACGTTGATGTAGACAATTTTTGTAACTTTTTTTTTTATTTATAAAAATGATTATTTTTTATTTTTATTTTTATTCTTTGCTTCTTCTTTTTGTTTTTGTGCCGACAAGGGTAACTGGTGACCCTCGTCGGCTGCAAAGGCCTCGTCCATGGCTGCCTCACCTAGATCTGGCAAGGGCCTTCACTCATGGCTAGTGGGGCCATAATGGCTTTGGGCGAAGCCGGTCGCGAGCAAAGGCCTTCGCAACCTCGCTGACTGCGGGCGAGGTCACGAAGGCCCCTGCCAGATCTTAGCGAGGGCCTTTGTGGTCCCGCAGTCACTAGCAAGGCAGTCCTCACCAGCCACGGTTTAGGGCGTGAAGGCCCTCGCCAGATTTGGGCAAGGGCCGCCTCGCTTGACTGGCAAGGCCTTCACTACCTTGCCAGTTGCGAGTGAGACCTTATCGATCAGCGAGGGTTGTCGCTGACCCTCATCGGCATAGAAAAAAGAAAAGAAAATCAAAACAACAAAATCTGAAAATAATAAAGTATTAAAATGTCCACATCAGCGCGGATGGTATCACATAGGACGATCGGCATCCACGTAAGCAATCTCCGACCAAAATTGGCTGGAAGGACTCAATTGAAAGATTGTCCAAAGGTTAAGAACTAATTTGATCAAATTTAAAAATTTAAAATTGAATTGGTATAAGTGCAATAAGTTTAGAACTTTTTTCGTAATTTTTTCAGAAAAATTACGAACAATAAAAGAAGTAATCACTACAGTACAAGAATTACGAGAACATGAGAGGAGTTATTACCGTTGGAAGAACTTTACAATGAACAAAGGGAACTTACGATCACCGAGGTGATTCAGAAACAAAACTTATGAACTTCATAGGAAAGTTACGTGTAATACAACGCACAATATGACATCAGAACCAACGAGAAAATAAGGAGAAGTGTTATCGGTGTTGAGAAAAATTATAAACAACGAAAGAAAGTTACGATCCCCAGAACAAAGAATTTACGAAAACATAAGTGGATTGAATTTACTATCATCATTAGAGAAAATTACGTATTAAAACGGAAATTGTCGTCTTATATGTCTGTGCTGTTGTACAGGAAAAGCTAAATTACGATATATATTAAAAGCTTCCACGTCATCCCTTGGTGTGATATAAAAAAAAAATTACATTAGCCTTATTTAATACAATATTTATAGTTTTCCAGAAGAATATCATAATATTAAGGATGCCTAGGATTCGGGCATAAAAGACTATAATGTTATGTTTCCTAAGCATGTTAAACATAATTGAAAAAGTTATTATTGTTAGGAAAAACTCCTGTGATATTTTGAAGTTGACAAAACCATTTATTTCTTATTAATATTCGATAAATGTAGATGTTGTCTTATTTTAGGTAATGTCGATACAAAGGATGCTCTATCACCATTGACAAGATCCGAAGTACAAATTAAGAAGACTGATAGAAGTTGAATGGACCTTTGTAGAGGGTGAACAAGTCAGGGAGAATGGGAAATTCCTCAAGACTTGGAGGTAGCATGACAAGGTGAGCAGCCGAGTGAAGTCTTGATCACTTTTGTACAAAGAAAGACCAAATGGATAATGGCTCGTAAATCAACTACTAGCACAAAGGTTGGATAGACTCAAGAGAAACTGATAGAAGCAGCTCCCTATATTACTATAGAAATATATTTTTAGCATGATTTACGCAATCTAGATAATGTTGATATTACTTTGACTAATATCATGTCGAAAGAAAATTAACAACTAGCTTCAAGCCTGAATTTCCAAAAGGAATAATTGAAGCATAATCTAATTTATTGTTATTGATTTGGTAGAATGGATTATTACCAAGCATGGCTAACTCTATTTGGGGCAAACCTCACCATTACCAGGAAGACTTAATTGTATGGGCGACTGGTGATTGTGTCCATCATCTCCAACTGCAACTGATCATCTTGAAGATTGTCCAATAGCTAGTTTCAAGATCAAACACTATATAATATAAATTAGTATCTGCCGAACACTACACACAACGAAAAACTATGAAAGTCACAAACGCTGACATAGTCACATTCTTACTAAGAGAAACATTTGTGTTACTTGTGATTTACTCTATTAAGAGTCATTACTATTTGTAATCTTACAGTTTGAGAAGTGTACAAGTGTGTGAGTAGTGAGTGTTGAGTTATTGACGGTGTAATCTATCAACTTTGGGGAGAAGCAACATGTGCTAAGTTGCAACTACTAGAGAGATTACTAGTGATGTAGCCTATTGGTGGTGGTTAGTTTGGAGGAGTGGACTTAGGCCTGTTCACAAGTTGAATCACTATAAGCTCTATGTGAATATCTTCTATATCTTTACTTATCTCTTATTATATTTGATAGAAGCATCTTTATGATATAGTTGATAATATTTCAGATATTAAGTTAGTGAGAGTTATTGAAGGAAATTAAATTAGTATAGTAATTAATAGGGATCGATAGCTCTAGCAAAAATATCAAATAATTTTAAAAAATAAATTTACTCTAAGTTAAGGCGTCCCTATTATTTTATACCTTTTGCTAATAATTTTAATGGTTTCAACATAATTTTTTGATTTACCGGCGTTTCAAACAAATACCGATTGCCCTATTTATTTACTGCAATGTAAACTATCTACCCAAAATTATCTAATATCGTAATCTTTTCACTCAAATCATGCCACTTGTCACCCTTTTTAGCTTGAACACATCTCTCAATTCTCAACTCGTATTTACCTACGTGCTCTTAAATTAAGCCATTGTACCTAGTTCATGAGATGACCTTATGCACAACATATTATTTTTAACCATTGTTAATTGATATCATTAATGTGAGTTAAAATTATTCTTCAATAAAAAGTAAATGGGGAAGACAAATGATATAATTACCCATTTCCCTTCCTCTTTTTGAATGTTCAGCTCCATCAACCTGACATCTTCAAGTTCAAATTTTCCCGTTCCAATCTTTTAAAGCCCAACCAAACTTCAAACTCTTACTTTTAACATGGAAAAGTAAAATAAGTGATTACTACTTTCAAAATTCATTGAGATAACTTTTAATATGCTTAATAACTTTTACCATAAGAAAGTAATAACATTTAATTTATTAAGTAAGAATCTGAGATTAATGTGGTTAGTAATGTTTCATTTATCAATATTCAGAAGTGATCAGTAAATTTCGCATAAACTTATATGACTTCATAGATATATTATCTATGCTAGTGGAGCAGTTAATTTTTCAACGACCGGATAAGGAATCGGGGACAATTGATTTTAATAGGCACGTATAAAAATATCTGCAGTTGTACTGCACTTCTGCCAGTAAAAGCGCAGTGCGCATCCTGACGCGATCTCCACCGTTGATAAATTAACGGTCACCCGCCACAATAATTGAAAAAAAATCTCCTTCTCTCTCTCTCTCGGAACGTGTGTATCTGTTTTTGTGTCTCTGTCCGATGGCTCTCTTCTCCTCAGTCTCTGCGTCGCCCGTGTCTCTGTCCGTACGACTGCCTACTCATAGCCAACCATGGCAACGACGTTGCCTTTTCCATCCCATCGCCTCTAGCACGCCCTCGACGTCCCCTGATTCGTCGCCGTCGACGACCACGAACCCGATCGGGACCGTCTTACCTTCCGCCAGAGCACCGGACAAGAGCTTCAAGTACGCACCCCCTAATCCCAACAGCAGTCACCTCGTCCGTTTCGTTCAGGCCGCTGAGTCGATCATTGAAAAAGTGAGTCGAACCGACCCAGTTCTTTAGCTTGTCCATTCACTCGGTTGTTTGCTCTTTCTTTGATCAATTATTGCTCCTTAGTTGTACCAAGTTTGTTTATTGCTCAGCTACAGAGAAATAGAAAGAGCTTCGGTGATCTGGGTCTGGTGGTTTTGAATGTTTGAGAACCTGTTTTACTTACTGAGTATGTATGCTTAATCACTGGAGGGTCGTGATGAATTGAAGGATGTATTATCAACTGCAAAAGCTATTGCTAGGGAGTTGTAATGAGTTGTGCTTGATTGTAATGCTTTTTTGGATGTGGCTCTTTATTTCTGATTTCATGACCAGCGTATATCTTTCCTATTGATTGCCTTTATTAGTGCATCTCTGTTCAAAGAGTATTCCCCCATTGCTGAGCAGGTTATCTTTGACTTCCGCTTCTTGGCGCTTTTGGCTGTTGGAGGCTCATTGGCTGGTTCAGTTTTGTGCTTCCTAAATGTAAGCCCTCTTGATACTTTTAATGCCCATGTTACTTAAGAGTTTTAAAGCTTGAAATCACGAATTACCCAATCCTAATACACGTTTTCAGCAATAGTTTTCATATTATGATGAAAGGAAGATCACTGAGGCTGCAAACTAGATACTTAATGGAGGAACTTGATCTGTCAACCAACAAAAGGGGTGAAGGGAATGATGCATTTCTAGATTTTGCTGAGTTGATCGTGCTATCCGTATTCCAAGGGGTAACAAAGTTCTTGACTGACAGATATATAGGGACTTGCAGCTCATCATGCTTCCTCATGTAACACATAACACGTGAAGATGTTATTTCCTACACAGCTTCTCTTGTTATTTCTGGAGAGTTTGAACAAATTAATTTGGTGCTTGACTGTAAGCCCTGCATCTCTAAATAAATCCATTTTGTACCCTCTTCCGACTTAGATTTATTTGATTTACTTCCTAACTCATGTTTTGCTCATGAATAGAGGCCTTAACAAGCCCCTTTCTACATAATCTCTTGCTGTCTGAACCCAGAGGATGGGCTTTGATCCTTTTCTAGCTGAGTTTTGTATTTCAAGTCTCATGTTGAGTTTTGTCTGATGAGAAAATCCCTTATTATTTTTCAAACCAAAATACTGTTCTCCTCGATGCGGTGCAGAATATGACTGCTTCTGATCTGTGTAGGGTAGTGTTTACATTGTTGATGCATATAAAGTGTACTGGACAAGCTGCGTGAAAGGAATTCACACTGGACAGATGGTTCTTCGACTGGTTGAAGCCATTGGTAAGGGCCTCATAGATGGATTGATCTCCTGCCTTTAACAAGCAAGCAACTTTGGCATTTCCACCATTGATTTTCTCCATGCGTTCCTCTCGACACTAGAAATTCCCGTTCATCATCCACAACAAATAATCTACAATATAGGATAGTTGATCTTGATTAACTTCGTTTCTGCGGATACTAAGTAGTTGACTTCCACTCACTGTATCTCTATGAGAGGAGAGGCTGCACGATGGTTAGCTTCCTTTGAGCGAGCCATTGCAACAACTACTGTAACTAAGCCTTATTCCACGTGGTGGGCTTGGTTATATGAAATCCTTTCAACTCCATTTTGCTCAATCTTGTATCAAATCTTTTATAAACTCTAAGTGCTCCATATTGTTCCTTTGAGGGATCCATTGAAATGGCAGAAATCATTCATCTAGGTCCTCTTATAATTCTCTAACTTCTTTAGGTCCTCAATCTTTAGGTCCATGCTTGGATTTTACATTTCATCATCGTCCATAATCTGATTTGGCCATCAAGCTGAAGAGCTGTAAATGTCAGTAGCGAAAAAGTTGTTTTATCTATGTCTATGTTTCATCTTTTTGTATGTCTTATTCTGTTTAGCTAAAGTGCTCCATATTAAATATACCATCAGATGGGATAAAAGCTACTAAATTTGACATTAGCACTTTATCATGAGTACTGTGTTCCAATCATCATGGCCTTATACATCAATCCCCATCCAGCAAGTAGAGTAAGAAAAAAACTGGTCCTGCAATCATGCTGCAATGTCTAAAAAAAACGAAGTTTCAAGTACCAATATTGTACTATTATGTCATCCTTGTAAAGCACATGTTCTGTTTCTTGAACTGATTATTCTTCCCGCCTCTTCGATTTTGCTTTCCCCCCCATTTCAAGCTGATGCCAATAATATATATGTCTGATACAGATGTTTATCTAGCTGGAACTGTCATGCTAATATTCGGTATGGGCTTATATGGATTATTTATCACTAATGTATCTCCTCATACACCGCCTTCTGTTGATCGTGCTCTCAAGGGCTCTTCTTTGTTTGGGATGTTTGCTCTAAAGGTAAGCTTCAAACTCATGTACTGCAGGGACATTGTTCTAATATATTGGCAGTTGCTTGTATCATACACCACTAAGAAATTTTTTGTCATAGTCATGAGCTGCTATGACTAACTTAGACACTTTACATGCTCCTGCTGAGAGCATTGATCACAGAAAAAACTTAAACAGGTCAACTTGTAGCAGGTAGTGCAGCTGTGGGTGGACGATCTTCCCTTGCTTTAGATAGCCTTGCTTAATGACAAATGTTTTTCTATTTATAACTCCAGCTTTTTTCGAGGTCATATCTTGTAGTATCTTTGATGTTTCTTTCTTTTGGCATGAAGGAGCGGCCTAAGTGGATGAAAATCAGTTCACTTGATGAACTGAAGACGAAAGTGGGACATGTTATCGTCATGATCCTTCTAGTGAAGATGTTTGAGAGGAGCAAGATGGTGACAATAGCGACCGGCTTGGATCTGCTAAGCTATTCTGTCTGCATTTTCCTGTCATCCGCTTCGTTGTATATCCTCCATAATCTACACAAATCAGAGTGACAATGGCTCCATTGATTCCACTACAGAGAGAATGTAATCTTACTGGATATACATCTGAGAAAGGTGTACACGTTGAACCAGCACCTTTTATTAGTTTATAAAGGACATGGTATCCGGCAGTGCTTGGATAGAAGCACCCCCCTCTTCAGTTTCTCCTCTATTTCATCTACTCACTACAGTTATTTCCACACCTATAATGGCTACAGACAGTCTAATAAATGATCAACTAGAACATTCAATCCTCCTTATATTTTGCAAAGGACATCCAATTGATCACAAGTTTGATTGTGCGCCTGGCTATTTTGGCTGTGGAAACATACCCATCCTAGAAAATTTAGGGGAAATTACTGAAAAAGTCATGAACCTATTACAACCATTCCAATCAGTCCTAAATATTTTTTCTTTACCAATTGAGTTCCCAACCTTTTTGCATTTGTGCTAATTCAATCCATCCGGCCGGCGCTGACATTGACATTTTTTTTAACAATATTTTAATATTTTTTTTTGAATTTTTTGAATTTTTGCTTTTCCTTACTTGTTTTTTGTGGCTTAGGGCTTGCGAGGGTCAAGATGCCCTCGCCGGAAAACAAGTAAAGAAAAGAATAAAAAATATATTTTAAGAAAATAAAAATATATTAAAAAAATGTCCACGTCAACATCGGTCGACTAAAATTGGCCGGATGAACTGAATTGACATAAATGTAAAAATTTTAAGACTTAGTTGGCAAAAGATAGTTTATGATTGAATTGGTACAATTGTAATATGTTTAGGATTTTTTTGGTAATTTTTCCGAAAAACTTATGCGATCAATTGGATTTAATCTTGTGTTTACAAATTAACTTCAAGATCACCTATAAGCATGCATTATGTTTGCTGAGAGAGACTTCAAAGGAGGAGAAGATACAACTATATCATGGTATCAGATGCCTATCACGTTAGAAGATTTTCCTTTGAATTAAAAACAGGTAAACAAATCAAAATCGAAACCAGACCTATAAGATGCGTTAATTATTGTGTAATGTAAGTAATTATTGAACAGCATTATCAGAAATATGAGAAGATCAAGTTGAAATAAACTAGGGAAAAAACCATAAAAAACTCCAAACTTCACCTTTTATGACACATTTACCATAAACTTTTTTTGTGTCACTAAAAATCCCAAACTTTGCTTCTATGACATATTTACCTCAAATTTTTTTATTTGACACCAAAAATATCAAACTTATAATTGTGTGACACATT
>BCNH02000007.1:14056415-14100519 GCA_001662345.2 Metrosideros polymorpha var. glaberrima | reverse complement strand
ATTTTTGGGATGAATGTGTCACACGGATAAAAGTTTGGGGTTTTTGGTGTCAAAAAAATAAATTTAAAGTAAATTTGTTAAACTGTATAAGTTTGGAGTAAATGTGTCACAAAGAGTAAAGTTTATGATTTTTAGTGGCTTTTTCCCAATAAACTATCAATTGGTGATTCTTGTGCTTATAAGGGCGCACAATCTCATTGATAACCTCATTAAAATTAATTCCGCCGTACGCAATAATTTAACACTCACATTTTCAATATAGATCCACGTACAAGTATCTAGGACTACTTAAAAAAAAGATTATTTTTAAATAATTTAACTCGCTATTCTAGAACTAAAATAGTTTAGAGATTTTATGAGAAATTTGTATATTATAGTGTCATCGGCAACTCTGCATCATGTCAATTGTAAAGATTTTTCTTACAATGGCACTCTATCTTGATAAGAATTTTGATTAAATCAGCAAACTTGTAAATATATGAATCACCAATTACTACTTGGTTTTAATTTGACATTCCCATTACGATCTTGGATGCAGATATGATGGAAGAAAGTAATTTTTCCATGTAAAATTATAGGAGGACTAGTTTTTATTACTAAAACAATGGTACAAGGATTCAAATTGAACAATCCTAAAAGCGTATGCACCAAAAGTCTAATTTCTTCAAAAACTTGTACGTGTAGGCGCTCCCATGACCGGTGCCGACTCAGCATTATTCTATCAACAATTCGACGGAAAATTGAATCTAGTCTTTATGTAGCCGGACATGAGATGGGGACTAAAGGATAATAAACTAGTAATACATGGACCAGAACTGAATTCGTCTAATAGCACAGGGGCGATTCTAGTAAATTTTTTTTTTTGTTCCCCGCGAGATATATATATATATATATTTTTTGGCCCCAGTATATATGCGGGGGTCCGGCCGGATTTCAGACCCACCCGAGCCACGTCGCATCACTCCTTGAAAGTTGTGCTGAATTCGCGCCAATTCTTTGCTTCCCCAACCCCTTGCCCTGGGGATGCTCCGCCCTCTCTCCGCGAAACCCTAGCTCGCTCATCGCCATGGCTTGATCCTCATCCCGACGCCCCAACCTCCCAAGTTCGAAGCTTTCCAACGAGTGCGAAGCGGCGAATGGCCGAGCCTGCCGCTAAACGCCCCAAGATCGTCAGGTCCGCATTCTAATCCCCCCTCCCTTCTCTCCGTGGAACTCTGTGTTCGTTCGCGTTCGTTCTGCCGTCCTCCTAAATCCCGTCCTTCAAGAATTGCCGCCACAAGAGTCGGGACTGATGCTAAATTCACGGTACTCGAATCAAAACAGAGAGTTTGAAAGTGACGAGAGTAGATGATTTGATCAGTCGATTGGGTGGGCAAGTAGGTAATTCTGTCGAAGATTAAGCCAGTGGATTGAAATGGGTGAATTGCCCCGAGAAAGGAAAAGAAACGGATGGTAAGGGTTGGACGCACGTCCAGAGTGGAGGTTTGTGAGCCAACATGGTGCTTAAGCTTGTGAAATGAGAAATTAAGTTAGGCCAAGTGGGATGTAGGCAACCCTGAAGCGGTGTCAGGTGCGTGCATGGAAGCTATGTGAAGTTCTTGTCAAACGGCCAAGCCAAATTTCTCAGATAGAGCTGAGCTTTGTCTGCTGACTGGATGCATGATTGGAATTATTCATGGGAATGTAGTCTTCCTACTAATCTTCATCCTCTTTTACACTCCAGAGGATATCTTTATTTGCTCTCTGACATTTTCCAAGTTGATGTCACATTCTACAATTCCAGACAGCTAAATGTGTTTTTGAACTTTTCTTTCAGGGGAGAAGATGATTACTTGCCCGGGAATATTGTCGAGATTGAACTTCGTAATTTTATGACTTTTGATCAGTTGAAATGCAAACCATGCTCGAGATTGAACCTTGTGATTGGTCCAAACGGTTCTGGGAAGAGTTCTATTGTATGTGCCATTGCTTTAGGTCTTGGAGGCGACCCTTCGGTTAGTTATCTTTGGAACTTGATCACTTGTTAGCTTGTTACATATTGTGAGTGTCTATGCGTGCTAGTATCTGTCTGTGTACGCGAGCACGTGTGCAGGGGCACCATGCACAAGTGCATCTATACTCTGTTCAGAATTATGTTACTTGCAGCTACTTGGAAGAGCAACAAGTGTTGGAGCATTTGTGAAGCGCGGAGAGGAAAATGGATACATTAAAATTTCCTTGAGAGGGGAGATGGAGGAGGAGCATATTATCATCACGCGTAAAATAAGTACTCAGAACAATTCCGAGTGGTTGTTTAATGGTAAGACATCTAATGTTTGACACGCGATATAGCACTTTGTTTCCTGATGATTGTGTTTAGTTGAGATATGGAGGCCTGTATCAAGTAGAAAGCAACTAGAATTCCAGATATATGCATAATGCTGGTGGAGTTGTCTTTTGAAATATATGCTTTCTAGGTTTATTGGTGTAGGAAATTGACATTACGAGACTGACTGTCGTTGCCCATTTTGGTTGTTATCAGACCATTTTTGTTGGCAATGCTTAGTAGAATACTTTCTCTGGTTCGCAGCACTTTCTCTAGCACTGTTGCTTCAAATGTAATTTTTCTTTCAGTTTGAGTAGAATTTGCATTTGACAGTTTTATAATTTGATTGCAATTGAGTTTCTAGAAAGCAGATTTTTCTTTTTCTCTCCCAGGATGCATTAACCAATGTTTCAAATTTTCTATTGAGTTTCCCTTTTCTTTGGGTCGGGGGGAGGGGCGTGAGAGACTCTACTTAGTGATACATGCCATATTTCAGGCAAAGCGGTGCCCAAGAAAGAGATACTTGCTGTTACTCAACGATTCAACATTCAAGTCAACAATTTAACTCAAGTAAGTTTGATTTCAGCATTAAGGGTGCTCTATACTCCAACTAACATTCTTATGCTTTTTTTTATGTAATTATATTGTTTTGTGGAATGGAGACAGAAGAAACCAATTAAACATGGTGTATGCATGATGAATTACAAGATGAATAGGGGATTATATAAAAGAAGGGAGACAAGCAATCTTTCCTAACTAGATAGTAGTCTCACATCTAAGAATAAAATGCTTAAGCATCTTAGATTTTAACCTGAGCTTTCAAAGGTCCTATTCTTTGAAGCCAGATGTGCCACAGTATAGGTGATGAAAGAGAAGATTCAGGTTTGCCCCTAAAATATCGTTACATAGCAAGTGGTCTTTTCACATCTTTTGGCACAATAAATCAAACTCACTGTCTTGAAAACCAATTTCGATGCTTTCTATAAATTAGTTGAAGCTAAACTTGCAGTCTAGCCTGATTCTGCATAAATGTCTACGAAGCCAAACTGATTTTAGTCTTAAGATATCATAATGTGGCTATCATATTTCTAACTCTTCTCATTCTTTGGCATGGTGAATGAAATTCTTATATTGAACGATGTTAAGAAAGTCCAACTCAAAAGTTTAAGCTGATAGGTTGAGGGAGATTATAGAAATATAGGGTTTATTGAAACTCCATAGGTAAGTGATGTGAGATGCTTTAGCACTCCCTTTCTCGTGCAAACCAGACTGTGAACTGCACGTAGAATTGACGAGTGGGGAGCCTCGCATACAAACAAATGTGGGGCGAACTTGGCTTGTATACCATGTTAGAAAGTTCAACCTCCAAGTTTAAGTTGATAGGCGGAGGGAAGCCATATGAAGAGAAGGCCTATTAAAACCCCATATACAATCAATGTGAGAGTCTGATGCTTAGTATAATTTCTTTGAACTAGATTTACCAATCTTGCTTGTCTCTTTGTGTAAACATCCTTGAAGCCAACGTTGTGATCGTCTGGCTATATCTTCACATTCTTTGTACGATAAGGAAAATCCTTTCTTAAAAATAAATTCTGATGATTATTATAATTTCTTCGAAGCTAGAATTATGAGTATTGCTTTTCTTTCGGTATAAATATCCTCTTAGCCAACCTTCCCTTCCTTTATGATATCACGACTGTCTGGCTCTGTTCTATTTTCGGGAAGACTGCTGCTTATGTGCTCCTGTAAAACTTGTACAGCAGATATTGTTAAAAATGCAAATTTATGTCTATTTTTATTGAGATACCATAATTTTATTGTTCCATACTTTAATGGATGCAGTTCTTGTACATCTAAATTAGTTAATTGTCTGTACGAGTAATATGAAATGTTGGTTTGTGCTTTGTTGTTTTAACTTCCTCCTTTTTATGTTTTTTGTCGATATGTTGCTCCTTTTATTGTCTTTTGCTGGTGGAATTGCATATAGCTTATTTATATATAATACAAGAATGAATTATGAAACAGATTCTTATTTGGTAAATCTCTCACTTGCAACTTTCATAATCAACTCATCACTTTTCTTGGATGGCTTACTCCATCTTTTTTTCTTCGGTGCACGGCTGTTGGTTGTGTAGTTTCTGCCGCAAGACAGGGTCTGTGAATTTGCCAAGTTGACTCCTGTGCAACTTCTGAAAGAGACGGAGAAGGCTGTCGGTGATCCTCAGCTTCCTATCCAGCATGACGCTCTTATTCAGAAGAGTCATGACTTGAAGATTATCGAGCGGGTCTGTTTTATACTTTGTCTCTTTCTCCCTTCTGTCAATGATGTGAGAAGTTTCAGAAATAACCAAACTTCCTGAATTCTTCTAATTTGTTTTAGTCTGTTGAGAGAAATGGAGAAACACTGGATCAGTTGAAGGCCCTTAATGCTGAACAAGAGAAAGATGTTAAGCGCGTTCGACGAAGGGAAGCATTGCTAGAAAAGGTTTGTGTCCATTTTTTGTTGCTATTGTTCTCATTTGCTATATTTACATACTTTTGTTGATCATTTTCAGGCTGAGGTGATGAAGAAGAAGCTGCCATGGCTTAAGTATGACATGAAAAAAGCTGAATATATGAAGGCTAAAGAGCTGGAAAATGATGCAAAGAACAAACTAAATGAAGCTGCAAAGACTTTAAATGATTTTAAAGAGCCCATTGAGTATGTAACTTGATCCGTGAGTGTGCTAATGTGTCATAGATGTGGAGGATATGTTATATTGTACTATTATTTGTATCTGTATATATGTCTGTTTTTGCAAAATGGACATGTATTCACTGTCTACACGAGCTTGTGATATATGTGTTTGTGTGTATTGGAAGGTTGCGCAATGAAATAGGGGATCCAAGTTACTAGTCCTACTTAGGTTGGAAAAGCCTTGGTTGTTGTTACATGTATGTAGGAAGTTGCGTGTGAATCCTTTTGCACCAATTCTGTGTATAGTCTTCTGAAAGATCCAAGTGCTCTATATATTTCTTTGTCAAATTCCACGTATTTTTTTTTTATCTCTCTTACTCCTCCAAGCTCCATCCAATAATCATATCATCAGTGGAGCATTGGGAGGTTATCATTTCGTGGGACCAAACCATCTAAAACGAGCTTCTCTTATCTTATCCTTAGTAGGTTGACACCAACTTTTCCTCAAGAAGATTCATTTCTAATCCAGTCTTTTCTAGAATTTCAGTACATCTAATTAGTCATTCTCATGTTTGCTACTCATTTTGTGCACCTGTTGGTGTTTCACCTCCCAATCATATAAAGTATCAAATGGTTTTATTGCTGTCCTGTATTATTTTCCCTTAAGCTTACATAGCGTTCTAGTATTAGTATATATTTCCCGGTTGGGCATTACCATGGTGCCACTTTGCTTATGTACTAGGCAGATGTAGTAGTTGACTGTGCGCTTGGAGATGCACTGGGCTACTGCAACATCATTCTTGTTATATCTGGATATATTTAGCAGATTGTCTATCTATGAAATCTTTGCTTGCTTGCCTGCAAGAGATGACCATTGTCTCTCTCACAGCCCATGATCTATTTTCTTTGAAAATTCTAGATCTTTACAATGGAGGAGAACTGTGGGTCACAAAAATATGCAAATTGTAGTGCTGATGACATTTCATAATGTTAGTATGCTAAAGTCACGCTACAGAAATCGTAATGAGATATCTATTGTTAGCTGTTGTAGATGCATGTTGCTTTCATTCTCATTTTGTAGTTTCGTGGCTCATGTTGATTGCAATTTTGCATGATGATGACATGCAATTTTATTGAACGGTATGGATTTAGTCTTTCCACGGAGATTCTTAGTTGTTTTCAGCTGAGGAAGATTGACTTCCATTATGTGGCTGCTCCATTTATTAGGTCAATGAGTAATTTTGATGTTTGAAGTGCGAGTATGGGCCAAAGAAGTTTTTGTCTCTCTTTTAATGGCAATAGAGAATATAATTTAAGAAAGATACCAAGGGGGTACCACCCTTCTAGAAAAGTTACATAGAGAGAGTCTACAAAGTGTAACAAACTACTCAGAATGTGTAACCATCTTTTCTTTACATCAAAGAAATGATACTCTAGACTGGAAAATAACCTCAAGTTTCTCTCCCTCCAAATAAAAGAATTGTTGGAGGGATAGCAGCTTGATGTCTTCTCTTTGTTGGCAGTTGGAGTTAAGTTAAAATTTCATTTGGTCAGACATTTAAGTTTAAACTGAACCCCTACTTTGTTGGGTTTTTTTTTTACCCTGTTTTGGAACCTTAATTGTTGGCTGATGTATTTACTGGTTATAGGAAACAAAAGAAGGATAAAGTGGCACTGGAAACTAAATGTAAAAAAGTTGGCAGTCTCATAAGTGACAATGCCAAGAGACGCATGGAAATTATGGAGAAGGAAACCCAGTTGGTATAGTGGTTATAATTGTATTTCTTACTCTCCAAGGAATTTGTAGTGATTGTCACTTTCTTAGTTGAAATTTTTTAATTATTGCCGGCTTTATTTTCATGCTTTTAGGAGGTGCAAGCACAGGGAAAGTACAAGGAAATCCAGGATTTGAGGAAGCAAGAAGCATCCCGGCAGCAAAGAATCTTAAGAGCAAAAGAGGAACTTGCTGCTGCTGAATCAGAACTTAAAAATTTGACTTCATATGAGCCACCGACAGCTGAACTCGTATGCCTGAACTTATTACTTAAATTTTGTTTTTGTTTTTCATTTGTTGAGTTGAGTTAAATTCTACTTTGAGAAGGAGTTATTCTGAAGCCTGGGTAGCAAGGTAAGATACAAAAGCGAAATTCGGAAATATTGTTGGCCAAATTCCTTAAGAGCAATATCTTTTACTAATTTCCAAGACAATTATTCTCGGCAAAGCTCCATAAAAGCTGATTGTCCTAATGCCATTTCTCCAAAGTGCCTTTGCTGGTTTGCAGTTTCTGAGGTGAATATTAAGATGACTAGAGGAATCTCTCTCTCTCTCTCTCTCTCTGAACTAGAGTTGCTAATGAGGTTATAAATGTGTAGCCTCCAATCACTCGAGTCATCTTACAGTCTTTATTTAGCAGATTTTTCTTATTTTTGGTTGAAGGAAAAATAACTTTGTAGGGGAGAGATGTAAATCAATTGCTGTGTGATTTGAAGGAGACACTTTATCGGGATTGTAGTTGGATTTCATTCAATATGCACTTCTCTTTTGTTTTTATAAAGTTTATATGTAAAAAAAAATGTGGCACCCTTAACAACCATAAACAATAACAATTATTAAAAAGAACGAGCTTGAAAAAATAGCATATTAAAAAAAACACTGGAAGTGCCTGAATAAGGAAATTCAATTACACTCATGATACGGCGTCCTTTTATGCCATATGATACGGCGTCCTTTTATGCCATAGTCACATAAATCCTGTTAAATAGCCAATTTTATTAAATAAAAAAACATCAACAGTTCATTTTACTGTTGGACTTTTATTAACTTGCAAGCCTTATTCATGGTCTATCCTTTTTCTCTTGATACTTTGTTTGTTGTCTCTTGTCAGAGCAAGTTGCGTGCTTCTATCCTAGAAATAGAAGATTCTGAGAGGAACATGAGGCGCCGAAAGTCAGAGCAGGAAAGAAGCTTGGTTCAACTTAAAATGTCATTGCAGCACTGTTTAGACAGGTGTAATAATCATGCACTTAACCCTGTCAAAAATTGCTAATTTTCCCCTATTTAAATTGAGAAAAATGTTGGTATTTCACTTGCATCTTTTGTAGGTTGAAGGATATGGAGAGTACAAAGAGCAAACTTCTACACGCGCTAAAAAATTCTGGAACTGAGAAGATATATGAAGCTTATCAATGGTTGCAAGAACATCGATCTGCATTGAATAAGGAGGTGTATGGTCCTGTACTACTTGAGGTACTCAAGTAATTCTGTTAATTCAATTTCGCTTATAACGGTTATTGCCTTCAATTCACTGTTAACTCTTTTACACTGTCAAATCAGGTTAATGTTTCGGACAGGGACCATGCTAGTTACTTAGAAGGCCACATCCCTTATTACATGTGGAAGGTACATGTGATGAATGTATCATTTGAAGTTATTTTGTGACATTTTGTTCCTGTCTGTTCTGGGCTAGTCTTGATTATATCCTGGACTAGTAGGTTTTCAATTCTAGGTCATCATTCCTAGTGACAATTTTTGCTTAGCAGATTTTAGAAGTTTAGGAGATTTATTGACTAGCTTCTGTTGCAAAAGCAAATGCCTTCTGCTATCAAAGACTCATGGTGTCTCAAACCATTGCAAAGTTTGGCCCATGTGTTCCTATATCTACTTGCATAGTGCCTGGTAGATTCCATCTTTCCTTTGGCTGATTGACATGGCCCTCCTTTACTGCCTTTCAGTCTGAATGCCTGCCCCGTGTATAGTGGCCTATCTGAAGAATGTGACGGTGAGGCACTTGAAAGGGTTGGTGATTTGCCTTTCTCAATAACCGAGCTGGCTTGAATATCTAATTCAGACTTTTTCAGTGGAATGCTTATTTCTAGTTGAGTTGTGGAGATTTATTTGGTAGGCCTGAGGTCTCTAGTTATCAGATGATTTACTTGTGATATAAAAAATAGGATGAGCCAGATTATGTCATTAACACATGAAAGGAAAGCAGCTAAGAAGTTCCACTTGAAGCTTTGATGAAATAACTGACATCCTGGTAATTGAGGTAGTAGTATAGCTGTCTTGTTGCTAGGCCATGCAAATGTTATATTTTTCAGTCTCTGAGAGAGCTCAACTTCCAGAGTCTAGATGTTTTATCCACTAAATAGACATGTAATCCTCATTTCTAGTGTATTCCCTCTAAATTTTGGCCTTCTTCGATCCTTTTATGCGACTAGAAAGTAACATTTTACTCTTGTGATGCATAAAATCCTATTAGTCATCCTGGCTTGAAGCGGGCTCAACTCAAAAGATCTACTTTATAGAGTTTTCATGATCGTTTCTATGTATTCCCATAACAGGTGATTGAGCAAAAATCAGTGGATGGTTAGGAACACCAAAATACATAAAGGATTAGTAATGGAGATTTTTTTATGTAAATTATCCAAAAGGAATTTTTACATAACATAAAAAGAATAGTAATTGGGGCTTTAAGTTAGTAGAAATACACAGTAGTTGCTCGAATATCGTGAAAATCTGCACGAGTAAGTTAGTCAATTGTTCTTTGCACCATTGGATTGCATATGCTTGCCATGAGCCTGTTGGCATCATGAAGCCTTTATTGAAGCTATTGCTTCATATCAAGGCTGGATTTCTATTTTGGCTACAAAGCCAGCTGTTAGGTTGATGCAGTCTCTATTTATGGGGTAGTCAAGAATCAGCAAGGGACAGGAATGAAAAAATGTTAAATTACGCCCTTGGGTAGCTAGACTATATCTTTTATTCTCTGTCAATTTGGAAATCCTAGACTCGTTCATATAGGAGTGGAGATATGCACACGTTCGAGTGGATTGTCTCGATAATTATGCCTCAGGATGCCCAATAGGTTAGGGTTTGTGTGTTTCCTTGCAAGTCTTGAGCAGGAAGCATATCGGCAGGTCCGAGAATTCCACAATTGTATTCTTTTCGCAGATAACAAATTCGGAGTATTGCTGCTATAGAATGGCACATAGAGTAGCTTTCCTAGGAAAATAAGTAAGAATTGTTAATTGGGGCGTGGATTTGAGACTTTTATTTATTTAATTTAACAACGTTTTATTATAGTTGGTTACTTTTTAGAATGTTAGTTATACTGCAGTAGTGCTCCTTCAGCACACATTCTTTTTAGTAATTCTTCTGCACCCATTTATGTTATTATTATTTATTCTGCACAAGTGCATATATCACTTTCCCTGCATTTCCACATGGTCATTACCTAATTATATATCATCAATCAGTGATAATTTCTCACCCCATTGACAATGTACTTGATTTCAGTCTTTCATAACTCAAGATTCTGGGGATCGAGACTTCCTTGTAAAAAATCTCCGGCCATTTGATGTTCCTGTATTGAATTATGTTGGTAAAAGTGGTTGTCATAAAGAACCTCTTCACATTCCAGAGAAGGTATGAACTTACAGGCCAGTTTAATGTTGAGAAATCTGAAATTCCTTGTTTTGTGGGTCGTTTTTTTTTTTTTGGTTTTTTTTTTTNNNNGGGGGGGGGGGGGGGTGTTGAGGTAATTGAAATTCCTTTTATTCACGGTAGTTGTGAATTTTTGGCAGTTGCGTGCACTTGGCATCTATTCCCAGCTTGACCAAATCTTTGATGCTCCTGATGCTGTCAAGGAGGTTATGATCAGTCAATTTGGGCTGGAATATTCGGTATGCATAAGCTTTCCACAGCAGTCAGTTTTGGAATATGAAGAAAAGAAACTCAATAGCAGGGAGTTAGTTAATCTTAAGTAATGAACAGAACCCTTTTATTCGGCCTAACTACTGTGTTCTTGGTTCATCAGTACATTGGAACAGCAGAAACTGATCGGAAGGCAGATGAGGTTTCAAATTTGGGAGTTTTAGATTTTTGGACTCCAGATAATCACTACAGATGGTCAAGGTCCAGATATGGTAATCATGTTTCAGGGAGTGTGGAGCCAGTTGGTCGCTCGCGTCTGCTCTTGTGTAGTACGTATCCTGGAGACCTTCATTGATCAGTATCTTATCTTTGTTCGATTATGTTTGCTAAATTTTGTCTCCACACCATTTGTTTAGGTTCTGATGCTGGGGAAATAGAAAGGCTGCGATCCAGGAAAAAGGACCTGGAAGATCGTATTAGTGATTTGGAGGAGAGTCTGAAACCACTCCAGTCTGACATAAGACAGACAGAGGATGAAGCTTCGAAGCTTCGCAAGCAGCGGGTAATGGAACTTCCATTTTATGTTTGTGTTCAACATCGATACTTGTTATTTTTATAAAAAATTGCCATTGTTTCCCTAATTGGAGTGGTTCTTGATATCAAGTGCCAATTTCAGATAGACTTGATAGTGGATGTTATTTGTCACCCATTACTAAAAGACTATTTACTGTTAATATCTTGTAGGAGGAGATAGTTAATACTATCAATCATCACAATAAAAAGAAGCAAGAAATGGTAAATCGTGTTGGTAAGTTCAAATTAACAAATCCTTATTAAGAGGATATCTGTTGTTATTTGTTTGGCTCATGATCTTGATGGTTGTTTCATTGACCAATTTCAGATCAAAGGAAAAAGAAGTTGGCTTCTCTGCAGGAGGAGGATGACCTGGATACTATTGTGAAAAAGCTTGCTGAGCAGGCTGCTGGATTAAATGCTGAGCGATACAAATGTGCACTTTGTGTGAAGGTCTAGAGCGGTCTTTAATCTCCAGCTCAGTGCTTCTTTCGTCTTTTGAACATTACCTCTGCAATATATCTTGTTGCTGTTTTGTGCCGGAGTTTCCTTTTAAACATTGACATCTAGCCTGTCTCATTTTCTTAGGAATTTCAGATTCTTAGTTTCCTGTTTATACTCTGCAGGAATTACTTGGTGAGGCTTTTTCTTACAAAAGAAGTTTTGCCAATAAACATATGGCTTCTATTGAGTTTGGTGCAAAGGTACTTACCATGCAATAGCTATACGATACATTGTTTCTTTTGTTTGCCTACGACAAATCCATAATGTTTTCTTTCACATTCTGTGAATTGAAGGGGTATAAAAATGGAAATGAAGCTAGAGAGACCACAGTGAGGTCCTGTATGATGATTTAAGAATAGTAATGCTTATACATTTATCTGGAGCTTCATATTAATGACCTTGTAGCCATTCCTTTGTGTTTTCTACTCCTACTTTATCTGTGGAATTTTGTTTCCTTGCTGCCAAAGAAAATGTCAGTAGTCTGTCATATGGCATGTTTCAGTAGTTATTCTCAACAAGCTTAACTGGATCCCTCTTATCTTGATCATTACCTATTTTTAGTTTGATTTCTTTCTATGATCTATTTGCTCTTTAGCAGAGTTGTTCTTCATGGTGTATAAGATGTTACTAGGTATTGATCTTTATCACAGGTTGTCTTATTAATTATTTGATGATATTTCAAGTTGGAGGGTATATAATTCACTTGAATCTCATACACTGATAGTAACCTATGGCCAGTTTATCTGAGCATATTTCCTTATTTTTCTACTTCTTGAATTATCACTAAGGTAGCTCTAGCAGTCAAAGATGTGAATTATCTTTTTGCCCTTTTTTGGGTTGGGTTTGCTGTCTTACGTATGCATCCACTGATACTTGTAACAAAAAAAAAAAAAAAAAGCGTTGCACCAATCGATGTTTTTTCAGTTTTGTTTTAACTGAGTATTGCTCTTGAATATTTCTCATGTAATAATAATTTAGAACATATGGAGGGAATACATCTTCCTTTATAAATTAAAGGAGAGATTGCTATTGCATGGATCTGTTTAAATTCTTGTAGGAAAAACATAGCAGGTCACTAGTCAAGTTTTTAGTTTTTCATGTGCATTTCACAGCAGTCATCTTGCATGCTCAAGGGAGGGATAAAGGATGACCTAAATTGAAGTGATTCAATAGTGTTGGTTTTGCTTTTCATCCTTAGAAGACTCCTAGTATATTTCAATCTCCCATAACTACTGTGTCTCTTCCATCTTTGGCTTTCAAGTCTCACCTCTCAAGGAGTTTCTGTTTTATTCTCTTTTTGGCTTGCACACCATGGATCATTTTTTGGCTAATATCATCTTTAATCTGTCATGGATAGTTTTTTTGGGCTAATATCATCTTAAATCTTACTTCGTGGTATTTCCTGTTCTATTTGTTTAGATTAGAGAAATGGAATTCAGTCTGAAGGAGCATGAGAAGTTTGCGCTGCAAGCATCATTGCACCTTGAGTATTGTGAGTGTTCTGTGATTTTATTCCTTTTGATTGAAGTGCTTTTTTCATATATTTTGCCTCATCAAACTAGTAGTAGACCTACTCACCACGTGGGAGTTTTACATAAATGGGGTATTAACTTGTTGTCATGCTATCTTGAGAACATGTCAGAAACTAGTTTGACAGATTATATACAACATATAAAAGAAAAACTTGTACAAGTAAAAAGAGATCACAGAAGGTTCCTGACTATTTCAGTATCTTGAGGGATGTAAATGAAAGATATATATATATATATATATAAAAGGTATTTAATAATGTTAATGCTAAATAAATAACTGGAATTCTTGAAAAAGAATTCTTAACCTCATGTAGATATGGACCAACACTGGTGCACTACGGTGACAATGTTTTGCAAGTGGCTCTGTTTACATCGACCGATCATTCTAATCCAGGCTTCCAGGATTTCAGCAGAAACTTTCATTTGCAAGGATTCTGTAGCTGTTTAATTGTTGGATGAGAATTTCAATCTGAGTTTCAATGTGCTTACTCTGGCAAACTTGCAATTTGCTTTATCATCAGGTAAGAAGGAGGTAGAAGATCATAGGCGGCAGCTAGCTGCAGCCAAGCAGCAGGCAGAATCAGTCACAGTGATTACTCCAGAGGTTGAAAAGGCATTCCTTGAGGTTGGTACTCGCTTTAATCTTTTTTATAATTTCACCCAAATGCTTAAGCTGTCATTTTAGGTTTAGATTTACTAAGCAGTTCACTTGGCAATATCGGTATATTTGCCTAAGAGGGTACACGGATTTGTGTGCAGATGCCAACTACTGTTGAGGAACTGGAGGCTGCTATACAAGATAATATTTCTCAAGCGAATTCAATTCTCTTTCTAAACCCTAATATATTGGCAGAATACGAGGATCGTCAGCGCCAGGCAACTCTTGCTCTTTCTTGCTGTTTCATTAGTATCAAACATATGCTACATCAGCCTTAACTTCACTTAATTTACAGATAGAGGCAATTGCGAGGAAACATGAAGCTGATAAAAGGGAACTGATGAGATGTTTAGCAGAAATAAATGCCCTTAAGGTGAGGGCTTTAGTTGTTGCTTGAAGTTGTTTTTGGATGGGTTAACTACTAGTCTCAAAGCTGAAATGCTTACTATGTAGCATGCCTGTGTATACATTTATCTTCACCATGTATGAACTAGGAAGCACAGACACTCTCTGCGGGCCTCCGTGTCGGTGTTGGACGCGTGTCGGACACTGACAGGCGTCCGACATGCTCCAATACATGTCGGTGTCTGACACGCTCCAATACGTGGTCAATAGGTGTTAGACACCGACATGCGTTTGACATGCCCCGACATGTGGTCAACAGGTGTGGGACATCCGACATGTGGCCAACGCTCCGGACACCCGAGCGACACGTGATTGCGGCATCCCGACACGCAATTCTGACACGGTGTCAATTTTAAAATTTTTCAATAAATTAGGGGTCAAAATGTAAATATATCAAACATATATATGCCCACCCAGTCAGCCCCCAAAAGGCTGGGACGAAACTTCATCGTCGTCTTCCTTCGGGGAGCAACGGCCTACCTGCACATCGGGCTGCAGGCGGGAAATCAAGAAGGGTGGCAGTAGCCCGTTCGACGATGAGGTACTCATGGCGTATCGAATCCAAAAAGCCAAACTCTGTTGCAAGGAGAGATGAAGAGTCCGAAGAGGCCTGGAGCTTTTTTAGGTTTCGGAGCGAAGGTAGTAGGAATTGGACACCAGAACAGGGAGAGAAACCGAAGCGAGGAGCTGAGCCACGTGGGCGTCGCGCTGCGGAGAAGAGACAACTGTGACGAGAGAATAATGGGAGATGGAGAGCTGGTGATGACCGGAAATGGAGGAGAATTCCAGGTCTCCAGCTCAAAGCAATGTTTGGCCAAAAGAGCAAACGATCCTCCTGCCGTTGGAGTTTATCTTGTTGATGCGCATTGAAAAAAGGAGAGAGGATTTCCTGCTTTTCTGCCATCAAGCTGGGTGGAGACGAAGCTTCGAGGAAGCTTCGTGCATCCGTTTTCCTACTTTTTTTAATCATGGGTATCCGGTATTGGAATTATAACTTTTTTTAAGCTCTTTCAATAGTTTAATCAAATTAATTTGATTGAAACAATCATAAAAATGATAATTTATTATGTATATATAAAAATATACATTTAATATACGTGTTCCAGCGTGTCTGGATTCTCTATTTTTTGAGAAATGACGTGTCGGCGTGTCGTGTCGCGTGTCGGTGTCGGTGTTACTTAGTGTATGAATGACCTATACTGTATTATCTGAACGTACTAGTTGGCATATATGATGAGTAGATTTGTTCGCCAAATTTGAGCATATTGCTATAAATCGCTGTTTTCCATTCAGTTATGTGTCTAGGAGGTTTCATGCAAAATAAGGTCCTAGTACTGTATTGTGACATTTACTATTAAGGCAATGTGGCTCAATTAATGCAATGATCTCTTTCTCATTAGTGCTAAAACTTGGCCCAATTGTCGTATATATCACTTTAAGATTTTGCCATCTTAAGTTTTTGCAATTACTCGCTTTGTTGGGTGTATTAACAAATCGAAGGCCAATTTTCATCCATAATAAGTCGTGATAGGGTAAATGGAAAGCCTGAACCAATTGACTTTTTATACTTCATGGAGAATTCTACATTATATTCTGATGATGCCTATACTTTTGTGTATTTTATCTGTAAATTGGGCAATTACTGTTTACAGTCTCCAATTAATGTAGTTTTGGGTGAAAACCTAGTTTACTTAAAAAGAGAAGCAATGGTGGGTCAAGTCTTACTTAGTTTCATGATCCAAAGTAGAAATCTTATTGAAAACTGTTTGTTTGGTTTGATAGATTTTCCTTTGGGGAATGAAATTCCAGCGAGGAGCTATTCACTGTTTGGTTCCAGTGATGCTGGTGAAGAAACTTATGGTTCAAAAAAATGGATTAGAATATTAGAGTGTGGATCCTTCAGGCTCTTCTGGATTATACAATGAAAAGAAAAAGAAAAAGAGAGAGTTCCATTTTCCCCGTGAAGTTTGTCTCCTGGTATTTTTGTATGCTTATGTACTATATTACCAATAGCAAACTGAAAGTGCAACTACTAGGTGGAGGGCTTAAGTGTTTGGCATTTTGCCATATAAGCCTATGTAAGATTTTGGGAATGGTCACAAGTGTTGTGAGCAGTTAGTCATCAAGACTAGAGACAAGTGCAACACTGTTTCATGCATTTTAACTGTTACCTGTTATGATTATTTTTTCAATTGAATCGGTGTTGTTTTTCTTTCCTTTCCTTTTTTTCTTTTTTTTGGTTGGACTTTCCTTTTCTTTTATGTGTAACTGTTGTTTGGTTATCATGATTTTATTTTCCAGTTTGCGCTGTTATCATTTGGTTTTGTTCAAGATGCATGTGTTAACTACAGGATTGCTTCTACCAGCATCCTCATGAGTTCATTTTCTCTTAGAAGTTCTGATGTGAAACTATCTGCAGGAATATTGGCTGCCTACTTTGAGAAATATTGTGAGTCAGATTAACGAAACTTTTAGTCGTAATTTCCAAGAGATGGCTGTTGCAGGGGAGGTTTCATTGGGTGCGTATGTGATTGTAATGATAGTTTTTTTCTTATTTTTTATTTGCTGGAATGATTACATACTCACTTGTTTAATGGTATTGTCCAGATGAGCATGGATCGGACTTTGATCAATATGGAATACTTATAAAAGTAAAATTCAGGTAAATGGATTTGAGCTTGCTGTAATTTTTATTAAGTCTGTTCGACTTTGCTTCATGTTTTAACTGACTTTTGAATGAACTTATTGCCTGTATACAAGAGGAAACTTTATCAAGGCAATTATCAAGATCAATGTGAAGAAGCGTGTGCCTGACTTGAAAACTATTTTGGCACAAGTTGCTTCTATGATCCATGGACGGCTTAGAACTTATTACACCATCTCTCATTGTTTCTCTTTGGGATTTATATGAGCATTATATGCACTTAGTCTCTCTCCATTCAATAGTTTATGGTTTTGGATTGGACTTTCTAACATGGTTACAGAGTCAAGTTCCGCCTCAGGTTTATTTTGCTTGTGTGCCTCCTTTTTTCAATTGCATGTGTTGTTTGCAGTCTGTCTTCATGTAAGAAGGGGTCTTAAAGTATCCCATGTCGCTTGTCTTCGGAGTTTATATAAGCTTTATATGCATGTAATCTACCTTTATTTAATAGTTTAAGCTTTTGGGCTATCAAAGTAAATTAGTTTTTTCTTAAATCATTCTTATACAAATAACTACCTATGTCAGGTTCAGGGTTATATCAAGAAAAAGAATTGATATAACTATTACTGTGAGTATCGTCAACTTGATCAGTTTATGCTACCATCCTCAAATATCTCTATGGAGACTTTGGGACTCTATGGGAGGATCGTAATAATCATGTTAATAAATTTGGTAGTTCAAAGGATGTTCGGTGTTCCGGCCATCAGTTGGTCAACAAATGGGAGCTAATTGTTGCTTTAAGTGGGATTCTTGAAACAGAGTAGTTATTATGAGATCAATGGAATGTGGAAGCAGAATAATCATATTCTTCTTCATAGGTAATTTCTCAGGTTTTACGACAGGTTTATGGAGTCAAAGTTTGGTAGGATACGATTGAACTTAGAAATAAAGCATTGGTCACTCTTACATGATTTTTTGGTTATATTTTAGTCTTTCCATAATGTGAAATATAATTACCATCATGGGCTACCGAAGAAGAAACTGCTTCAGTTTAAGCAATTGTTTTGCAGTTACTGTATGGAATGCACTATTATTCAGTCTTGCCATAGAACCGCTGTATCCCCCTGCCTTACATGGAGTGCTTTTCTAATTCACTGTTTATATGTATTATTATATACTTGTTCCATTGTTTATTCTGATCTTAATTCTCGTGTGGCAAATCAGGCAAGCTGGACAACTTCAAGTTCTTAGCGCTCACCACCAATCTGGAGGGGTACTTGGTGTCTGAAGATCTAATTTTTCATTGCTTAAAGCATGACAGGAGTGGGTAACATATTTTTGAAATACAGGAACGCTCGGTGTCAACTATTCTTTATCTTGTTTCCCTTCAAGACCTGACTAACTGCCCATTTAGGGTGGTTGATGAGATAAATCAAGGTTTTGCCGCCACTTGGTACTTTTGAGCTGTTGACTTGACTAATACCTGGGAACATGTTCTCTGATATCTTTTGGTTCTTCCAGGAATGGACCCTGTCAATGAAAGAAAGATGTTTCAGCAATTAGTCAGATCTGCCAGCCAACCCAATACACCCCAGTAAGCAAACCTACGAGTGATGCAGATAACTTCTGCATTTATTTATTAGGAAAGCCTAGACATACGGTGTTGACTCCGTTCTTCCCCCTCTTCCCCCAATGTGGGGAATGTATAATTTTGAGCATGGTATGCGGCATAGTAAGAATGCTTGAAATTTTTTATATACAGATTTTTTTCTGTTCAAGATTAAATAGACAATGCTATTTGGTTTGATAGCCTGTACTTATGAAAGATTAGTTAATTTCCTTGCCAAGAAAGAAAACAAGTTTGTCTGGTTTTGTCACAGAGAGAGAAATAAATAATCTGTTCAAACCACATGGTGCAGGTGTTTTCTTCTTACTCCGAAGTTGCTACCGGATTTGGAATACAGCGAAGCATGTAGCATCCTAAATATAATGAATGGGCCTTGGATAGAGCAGCCTTCGAAAGGTCGTACACTACCATTTGTTTATCAGAATGTTCAGTTTGCCCTTTGTTTGATATTTGTGCACTCTGGTTCTCATTTTTACCTATTAAGTCGCGTTGAAGCCCTACTTATTATGTTGTGTTGATGCAGTGTGGAGCAGCGGTGAGTGTTGGCGTTCGATCACAGGCTTGGTTGGCAAAAGTCGATGCTGATATTGATCTCTCTACAATATTTATTGCATTAATGCAATAACAATTGGTTGTGTGGTGTGAAACATTGTCCTGCCTACATGTCAGTTTTGTGTCGAATATGCCTCTTTAAGTTTTTGGTGCTGGGCATTAGAGAGTTCTCTTAGTTCTTGTATAGAAAAAATAAGGTTGCATCTGGATTTATGAACACTATAGTATTTAACATGTCAGTTAGTAATGCCCCTAGTGCTCATGGGACGCTGTTGACATTGCTGCTCGGTGACAAATTGCCGCGCTCTGTTCTTTGTATAGATTGTATTTGAAAGCCAAGAGGCATTGTTATGTTAACTAATCTAAACAGTAAATGATTTTGGTTTGTCCTCTGCATTGAGCTCCGGCTGAAGCAGTCAGACTTCTGTTGATCATTGTATCAAATAAAAGGGATAAACCTTGCAACATTTCCTTTCAAATTGTGCCTTGTTTTTCTGTGTTGCTGATCAGCACCTTTTTGTAAAATGTTTCCTGCTCATAATACAATCCACGCTGAAACATCTGATCCGGCACTATGATCAAAGATAAAAGCATATTGAGCTGGGGTTCGTGCAGCTACAAGTTGAGATGATGTTTAAGTTTCCTCAATACCGTTTTGGCCTATACTATGGCTCCATCTTGAATTGCAGACTCGATGGAAAGTCTACAAGGACCGCTCACAACCGCAAAGCTAACTTCTTTTCTTCAAGAGGGTGTCAAATTCATTCAGTGGTTTATCTATTATGTACTTCACGGAGATGGGCCACCTTTTTCTGCACTACTGTACCGTGCAGCAGCTAGTGATGTCTGCGTCAACGGAAGATAAATTTATGTAATAGTTCTTAGGCACGTGGTGTAGTTTAGTGATGCTTGCTTATTTGCATATTATTTTTTTCGCCGGGATTGAAAGGGAGTTCTTAATTTTGTTAGATATAAATTATAATTTACCCTTTATTTGGGAGAAAATTAAGGAATAAAGGAAATAGGAGGAATACAATGGAGAGGTACGAAAATGATTTTCTCTTGATCTTGTTTGGGTGGAGGGGATATAGAAGGAATGGTAGTGACTGAATAAGCTAAAAAATAATGTTAAACAATGGTTGGCGAGACGTGCAACATAATAATTTGAAGAAAACCTTAATACTTTATCTTTATTTAATATTTTCTACAATCCTTGTATTATTTGGCTAGTTAAATTAGGTCAATTTAGTAAGTCACTCATTAATTTTGTACTGCGTATATGCAATTAATAAAGCTTATAGAACTCCTTTCGTTTTCTTTGTTTTGGCTAAAAGTGGGATATCCAAAACTTTTTTATATACACAACATCCAAATTATTATCAAAAGCACACAAATAAATGCTCTTGTTAGTTGTTGAGGACTTCCTAGATCAATCGAACAAAGCATAAAAATTCAATGATTGGGAACAAGATTTCACGTATTGTTCAACAAGCGAGTAATAACTTTCGATATAAGTGAAGTTTAATATTTAGGCTAAATCGAGAAATTCACTGAAGATCGTTTTATGCCTCAAAATCTATCCTTTTTCATGGATTTTCGGCCGATATGCTATCTTGGCCAGTGTATTAATGCTTCAAGACCATCTTATTTACTTGCTGATGACGGATTTTCTATATTAACTAGGGTCGATCATCTAGAGATTCGCCATTATAAATAGCTTCTTAAATCACACCATGAAGTGAAACTTACTATGAGAATTGCCATATCTTGCTGGCTTGCCATGTTGGAAATTGCCAAATTCAGGCATAACTAAGGGATTTCTTCACACAATGTGCATGGATTTTTCTCTACTCTTGGACGTCACATTCCAAAGTACCCAATAAAATTCATATACTGCTAATCTTGCCATTTGATGACTTTTCCATAAAATAGATACCTTTAACCATGAAAAAGCACATTTTACCACATGCTGGTATATCACCTTAATTTAAGGTGCAAGCACTGAGAGTAAGGTCCCAATTCATCGAGTATTCCGCTCATGCCCACAGCCATCTATAGAAGCAAATAGAAATTTCAAGGCTATCTATGAAATGTACTTTACGACATGCAATCCCTCATGATTTCTCTCACCATCGTATCCCTCTATGAACAATGTCATTCCTCAATACTCAAAGAGGTAAGAACAAGAACAAGAACAAGGCAAGACAATTTACAGCCGTACTGTTTAGGCATTGGATGGGAGCTTGTAATCAAGCATCTCCTTTACGTTTAACCGAATAGACGGCCCCATCGAAGAGCATATGTGTGCACTTTTCCAATACACTCCTTTTGCACCAGATGGCTTGTTTGCTTCTATAGATTTCTGTCGAAGAAAGAAGAAACACAGCTGATATTTAGTGTACTATCAGCATGATGGCGAAACAACTCAACTTATGGGAGCATGAGAACATACTACTGCGGCAAGAAAATTCACAAGGAGGTCTTCTTTGGGAAAGTCAATTTTTCCAAAAGGTATGTGAACAATCCCAGTCTTGTCCGCTCTGTATTCAACTTTCCCCTGCTTAAATTCTGCAATGGCCTGAAATAACAATTTGGCAAAGTCATTCCTCCTACCTACCACGAAGCCTGTATATTACATTTCAGCTAATTAAAAGAACAGTGCCGCATATAATAGCCTTGCGGCTACTCTCTCAACTGCCATCCATAGATCATAGGATGCACAACAACTCTTATCTCTATCTCATTAATAAATCAAGCAATTACATGTTTTATGGACTTCCTCTTGACAGAGTTTGCAGAATAGCAAATGGAATAATTAGTACATCTGATGCATCCACTGAAGGAGCAAAGAGCAAGGAAATTTGCCTGTTCGACTATACCTGAGGTATGTTAGTTGTCACTGTGCCAGCTTTTGGATTTGGCATGAGTCCTCGTGGTCCCAGAAGCTTTCCTAAACTGGCAACCTGACACACAGTGAACACGTTACGAAAATACAAACCAGAATCTCATAGCTCAGATATGAACATAGGTAGCAAGTTCCGGACAGAAGTTCAACAAGAAGCCCATGTACAAAAATCACCAGTTAAAGATCAGCTAAATTAACCTTCAGTTTCCTTCTTAACCAATTGCACAAGAATTTTGCAGGCATATCGAATAAGACCGGCTAAAACACTATCAAAGAAGGGCAATTTCTACTTTAGCTTCCAAATGAAGCTACCAAATCCTGAGAAATGTTTTAAAAAAAAAAAACACACCCCCCTTTCCTTAAAAGTATTCCATCCGAACCATCATCATCATGTATAATATGAGATGAGCCACCAGTACCAACACAAAATTATAAGCTTATCACAGATTTGCAACTCGTCAGAACAACTTATCATAGGGAGAAGATTTAGAAATTACTTCAAGCGCATGGCGGCAGAACTTCGGATAAAAAAATAGTCAGTCATATAAATAGCAGAGAATCACCTTGGGCATCATATCTGGGGAAGCAATTAATTTGTCAAAATCCATGAATCCTCCCTTGATCTGTTCTATCAAGTCCTCTCCTCCAACCAAATCTGCTCCTGCATTCTTCGCCTCATCGAACTTTTCACCTACAGATGATCAGCACCTCCATGATGAGTCAAAGCAACAATAACTACATTGCTGTCCAATGAAAATTCATCAAGTGTGTTTACACTTCCAAACCAATGCTTGATATGCGATTCGGATGACAAGTGGATAATATAATGACAGTTCTGAGTTCACCATTATTCATCAAAGCATGAGTCGGCTTAATAAGCAAAATGATACTGAGGATTGAGCTACCACCTTGAGTAAGCACAGCCACTTTGACAGTCTGTCCCGTTCCTTTGGGTAAGTTCACCTAGAGACAGAAAGTATTGGACTATGAGGAATATCTATTAGACTGAAACATGAGTTCAAGGTATGAAGCAAGCAAGAGAAACTCACAGTCGCCCTCAGCTGTTGATCATTGTACTTAGGGTCGATGTTCAGCCGGAAATGGGCTTCAGCAGTTTCGACAAACTTGCTACTAGCCGTCTCTTTCAGCAAGGAAATTGCTGTATTCGGGTCATACTCCTTTTTGTTTTCTCTAAGTTTCTGAATTTCCAAGAATCTCTTCGACCTAGTCTGGCATTTAAAAGATGTAAATTAACCTGGGCAAGTGAGATGAAGGAACAATGACAGAAAGCTTGTTAAAACTTTGATAAGAGCAACTATATGACCATGACTTGAGCTCCGCAATTAGGACTTGCACCAGGTGTTAAGGTATAGTTAGATCTTATTGTAAATCATGAGAAATAGCTCTGAGAATTTCAGAAAGAGACATAAAAATCACTACTTGATTTTTCCAACTATCCAACAACAACAAAATTCAGAGATTAAAAAGGAAAAAGAAGCAAGACAAAAGATGACAACATCATAAATCATAAAGCTCATGTAAAGTGAACAAAACCAACAAACCATGAAATGAGTCAGGAGGCTCTTTCTTCTGATCATTCCACAACTAAATTTCCAGTGGGCATTTTTCTAATGACTAGTAGAATAATCCTGCTAGGCTCAAATCTCTTGTTTGGTTATGACAATTTCGCAGCCATGGAAGCGAACTTAGCTGTCCCTCTGATCAAGTATAATCTTACTTCCCCGTAGGCGAAGCACTCCAATTGAACAGTTGAACTAAGACAAATGACCTCGCAATCCGACAGAAAGAAACACTCGATAAAGAGCAAAAGGAACTAGTGCCAACACAAGAATCCTACTAATCAAGCGAGAAAGAAGAACACAAACGCGAGCGCGACACGTATAACCACGACAGCTTCCACTCCACGCTACGTACTCTGTCTCTCTTGAGCGGCAAAGCGGCTTTCCCTTTCTTGGGCTTGGGCGGAGCGACGGTGGCTACGGCAGCGCCTTCTTTGGATTCCTCCGCACCTTCCTCGGCCACCTCCGCCTCGGCGGCGGCGGCGGCCGCCACGAGGCCGAGAGAGCCGCCGCGACCGGAGTCGCCGTGGTGCTTGGCTCTGGAATCATCCAAGCAGCAGAAGTTGAGGGAGTTGAGAATCAAGGGAGAGAGGAATGAAGAGCGGTGGTTCTTGAAGGAGAGGAGAGACGGGGCGTGCTCCTGAGCGGCGGATAAGGAGGAGGACGACGAACGTGCTAGGGCTACCGGCGACGGCGTTGCGCAAGACGCCATTTTTTTTTTTTTTTTTTTGAGAGAGAGAGAGAGAGAGAGAGAGAGAGTGGCGCCGGTACGTAGGGGAAGATGATGATGATAAGAGGAGCTCTGTGTTAACTTCTCTCTCTATCTCTATACGCGAAAATTGCACTTTCTTGGTTTCTCCTCTTTTATACCTTCCTTTATTATTTATTTATTTATTTTTTCTTGGTTTTTTCGTTAAATATTTTGTTACCAAAAGACTAAAATTCTTTCGAGTGAATTTCACCTGATAATCAAATTCTATTTGAAAGAAACAGACCTTTCCACTTGAAATTATTAGCTGTATTGTTCGCCCTCGCACGAAATTATACTGTAGGACTAGGATGTAATGGAGTGAACGGTTTACAAGTTGAAATTTCATAACATAGGAAGATAAAAAAAAATTCATAATAAAAGAGAATTCCTTTTTTCCAACATAGACCACGTTGAAGTGAATTCTGCTAGTTTTTTAGTTGAGGATTTTGCTGCAAAATGGCGGAAGGAATGAATAACATGAAATTCATATATTCTTTCACTTGGATGTGGACCTCTCTCTCTCTCAATCCAAGTCGCACTTGATTTGAAGTCATTCTACTCATCTTCACATCAAGTTTCGCCTCGGGAGAGTCCGTTGCTCCTCCTTCTGCCTTATCTCCCTTCATTTTCTGTCTTCCAATGCGCAGTGTGAGTGAAGCCAAAGATGGCTTTGCCATGGATCTGTTCTGTGGTAGCAAAGAACTGACTTCTCTTCGCCATGAGGAGGTAGTTTCAACAACGAAATCTCACTTCACTTAGTCTCGTTTAAAAATTAAAAGGGTGTCCTCGACTGGCTACCGTGATCTACGAGGAACATGAGAAGTCACTGCACATGCATCCTTGCACAACTATATATATTCCCAGAAGCTGGCTTGCCGCCTAAGCTGCGAGTCCCCTGTATTAAAAACTGCAAGGTAATGGTTCTTGAGAGTTCTATGAACAGCTAAACTGGTCTCGAGCATGTGTGGCTCTCTCTCTGAAATTTGCCATTAGCCAGATGCCACGAACTCTGAATAAATTAGAGATCAGCTAGTGCTTTCATAGTGGAGTCTTATATTATGTTGAAATTGGCGGAAGTTTATGCTTAGTCCGGAAGTAGAATCACTAGTGCCTGATTTCACAAGCACTGATGGAGATGCCGGGACACCTGGAGCCAAGGAGGATAATGAAGTAGCATGACGAGCTACAGCGATAAAACTTAGGGACCTATCTACTTTCAGAAGGAATCTCTACCGAGAATATGTTGCTTTCGTGTTTATTCAGCCATATGTTCTTTTGACCAAGGAAACAAAAGCCTTACGTCCTGCGCGTCTCGTATGCTTTTTCTTCTCGATGTATTGATCAGGCAGACGGAATCTCTTCTTCCCTCGAAACCTTGTACTAATCTAAAAATATCTGCCTTCCAATCGCCATAATTAGTATCATATTTTGGCAGCTGCTCTGTTCATCTCCAATATCCCAAAGCTCGGCTTTTTAACAGTACGCGTATTTCTCTTTTCCGAAGAAACGTATTTACATTACATGGTTCACCTGACCACGTCTGTGAAATAACCTGAACTTTTTCTTCCAGATTTGTTGGTTGGTTCCAAACTTTCGAGTCTGATTAAAGACCAGAATTTGCAGCCACAAATTCACCATCCGAAGGGGTGACAAAAGTCTGTGGATCGTCTTCTTCCTTGAAAAGTCATGAGACGTGGGGCCACTAACAGATGGCCACCAGTTTCTCACTCTCTCTCTGTTTCATGCCTCTCATCACTTCATCGGTGAGTCGTCACTACTGTACAGCTCTCTCTCTCTCTCGTGGGTGTTTTGTGTCGGTTTGGGTTTGTGTGATTCTTTCTCACCGAGAAACATGGCTTTCACCATTTTCTCGTCAAGCCTCTGTTCACCCTCTCCCTCTCTCTCGTTAACGGCTCACAACCACCATCGCCACCCCTACTCTCCCGACTCTCCCTCTCACAGCTTCATGATCGTGACACGCCGTGCGAGCTCTGCGTCGTTGGTCTCTACTTCCCCTGTACATCACTCCTCTGCCATCATCCGTGGCCGCCGCCTCTCACCCATTTTCTACTCTGGCGACGGGGGTGGCCCCGGTGGTGGCAGTGGCGGAGGCGGACAAGGAGGCGGCAGTGGAGGAGATGGTGGCGATGGCTCTGGTTCCCGCAACAGAATCGAGGCTCTTCTTGCGTTAGCTGAGGTAGCCCCCACAAACTGCATCCATCTAAAAAGTCAGCAATACCATGCGAACACGTTCATGCCGAAACGTTACATTAATAATGCTAGAGATGCTAAGATTAGTGAGTGTTCCTGTTGGATGCTTGAATTGATTCATCTAGCTTAATAAAGGGTTACATTTTGTCATATCTTAAACTATTAGCATAATAAATGTTGCCTTGCAACGTGTAGAATAACAGCACTCGTTTAATCTTGGGGCTTATTTGTCGCCTCTTGCAGTTGTATTTGATTGTACTTGTGCAATTTCGATCTACACATTTCACATCGTATGTTACATTTTATGTGATTGTGGTCAATCAGGTTTCGAGGACGTTGGACAGCATCCCCAAGGACTTGGCCGCAGCAATACAGGCGGGTAAGGTGCCGGCAGCAGTGGTGGAGAGGTACTTGGAGCTTGAGAAGTCTGCGGTGCTTCGATGGTTGCTTCAGTTTGGAGGATTTAGGGAGAGGCTACTTGCTGATGATCTGTTTTTGGCCAAGGTTGCCATGGAGTGTGGTGTTGGCATCTTCACCAAGGTTGCTCTCTCTCTCTCTCTCTCTCTGATTGTAGTACTTCTCGTACTGCACTCACGTGCATGCTTTGTTGGGTCACGCTAGACTATGACTCGGTTCTCCCAACGCGATTCCCGAGATTATTCTCAACTTAAAACTCTTTTAGGGTATCCATTGAGCCATCAAGATTAGCAAAGTTTGAAACTTTTAAGTCTTGGAAATCAAATGGAAGACACCTTAGAAATCTGAAAGGCACTGCACAAATCTCTGAACAAGTACTTGAAAATACGGTCTGTTCATTTTCTGTTTTCTGTGCTGTTCTTTCTTTCTTGCTGTAGAAAGTAATCTTTTGGAATTCTTAATTGTGGCTCCTATTCATGAGTAAAGTTAACTGAAGTCTGGAATCACCATAAAGATGTGGAAGTATGAATATACAACCCGTTCATGTACCTTTTTGCTGTATCTACAGAGTGCTGCAGAGTATGAGCGGCGAAGAGAAAAGTTTACAAAGGAGCTGGATTTTGTTTTCGCTGATGTGGTATGGATGTCTCTCTTGAATATTATGTGATTATCATCTTAGAATATTTGGACCACTGTGTCTAGATAACACCTTGCTTTGTTTCGATATACACTTGTCAAGTTGAAAGGATTGAGCGAGTCTGATAAAATTGGTTTGATGTAAAATTTAGCTTGGCCGCTAGGTAATGGGAAGAGCGTCTGGTTCACACTGGAAACTCTGGTGTCACACTCAGTTTGGTCTTCATTTTGATCAAATTGCTAGATACACTTCTTAATCTCTCATTCTGTGCATCCTAATAATCTTCGTTCTATTAAGTGACAGGTGATGGCCATTATAGCAGATTTTATGCTGGTCTGGCTTCCTGCTCCCACCGTTTCTCTCCGACCTCCCCTCGCTATCAATGCTGGAGCGCTTTCTACGTTCTTCTATGGCTGTCCTGATAATGCTTTTCAGGTCACTAACTTTGGCATTAGATAGTTCTTTGAAGTACGATGGATGGTGTATAACAATTTATTTCCTTTGACAATCTACCTGCAGGTCGCTCTGGCTGGTAGCTCTTACTCATTGTTGCAGAGAATAGGTGCAATAGTGGTATGTGTGTGCACTTAATTCAACTTGACAAAACGGTTTCACTATAGACCAGAACTTATAATGGTTTGTTCTGTAGTACAGCGTAACGGGGCCAAGCTTTTCGTAGTTGGGACTGGTGCATCTTTGGTATGTCACTTTACATCAGCAATACTTCAAATTTTGGCAGCTACCAATCATTGCATCAGAGTCTCCTCTATTTATGTCGTTCTCTTGTATGTATAGTTAATGCTAGCTCTGAGTCCTTTATGCTTGTTCCGAGCCCTTCACTCACTTACGTGACAAAAGAATGTTTTACTGGTATTATTCTGTATATTTTACCATTATTGCTTGCCATACCATTAACAAGGCCCTGGCCAGATGTCTACATGAATAGAACCTCTTAGAAGGTCTAAACCATTGGTTTGGGTCCTCCAGAGTTTAGATCAAAGGAATTTTTTGGTCATATTTGTGGACTTCCTCTGGGTGTTGAACTCGAGGAAGAAAATGCTATTGAAGCTTGTTTTTAATTTCCCCGTAGATGCTGAATAGGGTATTTTGGATGAAACATTATTACTGTCTTCTTGGCCACAATCCTGAAAATTGTTCTACAGATTGGTACAGGTTTGACAAATGTGTTAATAAATACACGAAAGCTTTTCGATAAAACCTTTGCGATTGAGGCAGAGGATGTGCCTGTTCTCTCCACCAGTGTTGCATACGGAGTATACATGGCAGTTTCTAGCAATCTAAGGTTTGTGGTTGCGTGTTATCGCTATTCTAAGCCTATGCTTTGTATCTCAATGGTTGTTTTGGATATATATATACACAGTTGGCAAGGGACTGGTGTAGAGGCAGATTGTTTTCTGATCTGGTCTGCATTCAGTCTACACTTTACCAATTAGCTAGGAGGATTCTCTTGTTTAAGAGAACACTTGTCATTTACTCTGCTTTTTTAATTTTTGTATCTGTATATATACATATATATATACAGATATCAGGTGCTGGCTGGAGTTATCGAACAAAGAATCCTAGAACCCTTGCTACACCAGCACAAGATCATGCTCGGTGCGATCTGCTTCGCTGTTCGAACTGGCAATACATTCTTGGGTTCATTGATGTAAGACTTTTGGCGCTGACTGTTATTTCAATGACATAATTTTCTTTAATGCTTTCAGAAGTACAACATGTTTATTCTCTCTCTTGTAACAGGTGGGTGGATTATGCGCGATGGGTAGGAATTCAAAAGATTCGAGAATAATACATTGTTAGACATTTGTCTTACATTTCACCAGCAAATTGTAATTCTAGAATGTGCATATGTAAGGTTGTCTGTGCAAGAATAAACCTATCAGAGTATGACGCATTCATGAGAAGATAATATATACTGGGATGTGGTTTTATTTGTGCTTCTGTTGCTTTTTGTTCATAATATAAGGGACTGCACGAAGTGTTAATAGTTCTTCTTTCGAACCAGAATCTAACATATCAATTAGATTTTGGCTAAAGTTGGCAAGCTATGTTTCAAGAAGTCATGTGAGGGAATGGAGAAAGTTCTATATGAAGATATGAATTTGTAGCATGTTTAAATTAGGTTTCCATGGCTGGCCCAAAAGAAAAAGGTCATAATGGGACTGTCATATGCAACCGGTATAGATACACATCGTGCCTATATGTTTCTTCATGTACTTTTCACCATTTAAATATACCGATAGCCAACATATACATATCCTCCACTGGTTTTACACTATACTGGTGTTTATTTCTTTCTCTGAAGAATTTTAGTGAGCTAGCAGATCATATCAAGTTCTACTTCAACACATGCAGAATTGAACGCAATTCTGTACCCAATTTTCCTTATCTTTTGTTTCAGATTATTATTACTTTGCACTACGAGCGGACATTATGAAGTTATAACTAAATTTGAATTTACACCATCATGATTTGCCCAAATAAGATATATCTTCATTCATCTCAACAATTGCCTTGTTGTCATGATTTCAGTTGACATTCTTGGGAGGTCTCAGTACACAATTGTAGTACTTCCCCAGAGCCCAAATAGGAAAGATGTTCCTATAAGCAGCATACGTTATCATACAGTTCCTGTTAAAAACTCCTACAATCTCCTGCAAGAAAAGAACTAATTATGATCAGAGGACATGGCTCAATCAATACTCATGAGCATGGCATGATAAGTTCTATGGCACTTACAGACATGTTTTATGAATTCTTGTTATTATACTAATAGTTGGGATGTGAAGATGATTCAAGTCAAATATGTGACACTCAAACAATAGCACCTTAGGGTCTTATCAAATATACTTGGCGAGTAATCTAGGCAGGTTATAGCACTGCATGCGTCTGCTGCACCTCCACTATTCAACATACCTGTTGTGGGAAATCACCATTTTCCATCTGCGAATTGATCAACTCTTTTGCTGCACGATGCAAAGGGGTTGGATCTCTCACAGCCTAACCAATCATTCAGGATCATGAGAAGCAAATTACTAGTGTTTATGCATCTCAAGGACAAGATCATGTCTATGTACCTGTCCAGATTCAATAAGAGCCAACATAGCCCAACTAGTATTCACCAAATGCTTTCTGTTTCCTTCCAAGTTTGTATATCTCTGTACCCAGATGGAAACATAAATACTGTCAAAAGATTAGTTAGAGAGCACCTTATCATTTACACTACAAAGTTCTTCGTAGATACTAGATAGTCTGTTAATATGGTTATTGTTAGATGTAGTTGACATGTCATTAAACTTCAAAATCGAAGTCCATTACAATCTGCATTCCGATTCAAGATGTCTTCAAGGACTGAACGTAGAGACCTGGATAAAGAAAGGAGAAAATTTCGAGTTTGATCTCTTGTGCATACCTTATCCTGCGATGAAAGGTAACTCTCTCCCCAACCACCTGAATCAAGTTGTTTGGATAGTAGGAAATCACATGCTCTTCTGATGCTCTCGCTATTTTGGTATGTTCTACCTCCAGCAACCAATCCATTTATCCCAAACCATGTTCCATAGGTGTAACAGACTCCCCAAGATCCATACCTAATTTGATTGTCGAAATGGTTGGACGACATAAATCATAAGGGATTTGCAAGATGATTTTAAATGGAATATTAACCTTTTTGATCCTTAAGTGTGAGGAAATGACTCCAGACAGACCCTATATAATACAATTTGCCAACAGAACTGAAGGTGAATTAAGCTCTTCAACATTTTACAAAATCAATATTTGACAATGTGGGACATTTTAATATTTTAATTTGGCCTTTGCTAAGATTATTATGACTAAAAAAGTGATAACCATCTTGAAGGAGGAAACTGACCAAGAACCATCAAGTAGCTGTATGCTTTCAATGTATTCAATAGCCTTCGAGATGCATGCCTCAATTTCTTTCGTTCGGTGGCCTGGATATAACTTAATGAACGCCTTAAGACTTTGGATTGCTGCAGAGGTGCACTCCACATACCTGAATAGAAGAAATTTGCTAGTCAAACAACAAGAAGACATCTAATAAGAATGATTCTATGCTACACTGATAATAGTAAAACTTATTGGTGCAGCCAGAAAAAGATTTACCAGGCGAAGCTTGCATATTTTTTTTTCCACCTTAAGTTATATATTTCTCTTCATTGTCAAATAAGTAATTTTCTCCATGTAAAATTTATAAACACTTCAAAAGTTTTGGGTTATGATCTTACGAATAATTGATAACAACATCTCCAAATGTTTCTGATGGATTGATCATCTGCATGACAAACAAGGTACGTATACTTTAAAACACGTCGGATTCTCTCCAGGTTCAAACCAGATGGAAGAGAATTAGAAATCATACCTCTAACCATGGATATGATCTTGTTTGCTCATATGTTGCAAATCCTCCATTTTGGTTCTGCCACATCAGTATCAAGTTATTACAGCATATTGCATAAAAACTCATCCAAATTAACTTTTACGAATTCTCTCACTATCGTCACATTAATTTTCCATAATACGAATTAAGAATACCAACTTTTTGTGATCAAGACACATCATTAGTGTTGGCTTCTCATCAGTTTTAACTTTAAGAGTTGAAAGAGTATCAGCTTTCAAGAATTTTCTGCAAAAAAGGTGGATAACTAGCTAATGTTAAATTATAGTACCTGAAGGGATAAGATCACGTTAACAGCATCATATAGTTGATCAACTGCTATCGCATTTCCGACAGTGCTTGGCTTCATTTCTGATAATAATAATGCCACCTGCAAGCAAATGAGTTACCCCCTATACTCTGTATTAAATAAGTCATTGTCCTCAATTTTTTTCATGTAATTAGAAAAAAAAAAGGTGAACATGATTTACTTCCTGCATAAATTTCTCTGATGAGAAAAGTCAATTTTAAGCCCAGCTCACCATGTTAAATTACTAGAACAAATTTTCTAAAAAGATTTAGCCATGTAAGTGTGCTACAGTCGGATATTACTAGATGAGCTTTGCTCTAATCAATACAGGAGGCATTAAGAATATTACTTTAAGTGCTTCTGCAGTGCAGTCGGCTATGATCCAGCCATGTTCAGGAGTAGAGAAGGGCCAACCTCCCTTGCCTATGTGACGGTACCAATCGGCAAGATCTCTGCTGCTTTCAGCTCTGACCTTTAAGGTAAAGAACTTTGGATTGGATTGGTTATGTTGCAAAAGTTCAGACACTATTTCTGCGAGTCATCAAACAAATATGTAGCTTAAAAAAGATAAAGGAGTTAAATATGTAGCTTAAAGTACTTGAGAGTTCTTGACAAATTCATGTGCCTTCTTAAGGGTCGAGCCACATTCATCGACAAGATTGGTAGCAAGGAGAGCTTGAACAGCGAATGCAACATCCCACAGTTGAGAGCCGTTGTATCCCTGTAAGTACAGCCAATTTGATAGCATTTATTTATGCCAGATCCATCAAAATAAGCTGTATACATAAAACACAACGAACTGTATAAGAAGTTTACAAAACATCATATGAATCTAGTACCTGCATTTTCATTCCATCTTCAGCCACCCATAAATAATCTTTGATTCTGGAGAGATGATGCTTGTATGCTTTTGAATTTGGGTTCTCTACCCAACAGCAGACCATGTTTAACACCTGTCCCGGCATACAATGGTGTTTCTACATTTAGTAAGGCAAATATAGGTGCAACAAGCCCCTACTTTTGACATTACTATAAGGGATCTAATGGAGTCACCTTGTTTACAGGACCAATGCAAATGTAGTTACTAGTTTCATCTTCATAGTGGATGTGCTCCATTACAGTCCTTAGAGCAATCTGTCTTATCTTATAGAAAGGCCACTGCGCCAGAAGCGGTTCCACAACCTTGCGTAAACAACTCCACAACATGTCTTGGATCCAAGGGTGAGGATAGTGCAGATCTTCCTGGGCGAGTATGAAAAATCAGTATTTGACAACTTATCCTTTTTTGTGCATACTTCAGCAATAGGTTTTCTCAGCTTGCCGGAGCTATGCATGTGAACAGTTGTCTCTGTTGTGTCTTACATACGCATACTACACGAGAAAGCAAAAGTAGAGATTTTGCCGCACCATTACCGCACGAGTGAAAAAGAATTACCTCAGCACATAAATTTCTAGTTTGGTCCCAGTAGATCTCATTGTAAGGTTGCACATAGAGTTCCTTTCGAAGGGATAAAACAAGGGGACTCAATGGAGCCATGAATCTCTTCCCGTACAAGTAAGATATAGGCAAATACACCATCCGACAGTGACACCACATGCGTCCTATAAAAGAAGAAACATGCATGACTGCTTTTTGATTCGTCATTGCTATTATACTTGCAGTCAAATATGTTAAGTTGGCAGAAACACATGTTAAGTTGGAGAATGAAGCTATTTGTTAACTGAATATTTTGAAATGGAACTTTTTCATGCTTGAAATCGGAAACAATGTGATGTAACGAGTATACTTTGATTAGGACGAAAAAACAAAGATTATTGGCAAAAAATTACATATGCAATCAATCTCAGATCAACAAAAGTACTGAAGGGCAAATTCAATAGCACTTCAACAAGAATTATATTCTGAGACATTCCTCAGTGTGCAACCAGGAACATTTTGTCAGATTGTGGAAGACCTGGATGAATAGGAAGAATGTAAGGAAGCAGCCATATTTCAGGAGGTAGAGGGTTGTTGCCCCTCCAATCATACACTCCTAGCACCTGCACATACGATTGAAGACAAAACTAGTAACGAAACTACTCCACTTTTCTTGTTCTGGGTTGAAATGATTGAAGACAGAACATTATTTTTTTAAATCTACTGTGACAACTTAAAAATATCTGGGTCGAGTTGAACTGATTCAAGACAAAACAGTAAGGCGTGAGGACTAACCGAAAGCCACAGCTTTCCCCAGGAGGGGATGGAAGTGACTCCGCCACGATCGAGTATCCAAGCTCTTGCTCTGTCCATGGCGGCACCGTTGCCACCATTGGCGTCCTCTCCAAGCAATCTGAGAGTGACATAGGACAGCCCTGTCCCAAACATGGTGCTTTTCCCTTCAATGTGTATCCCCCACCCTCCATCCTTATTCTGCAACTCTCAATCGTCATCATCAGTTCATCAATTCATCTGTCATCAACCACATTCTTGGAACTAGATTTTCCTTAAACTCGCCCGAGTTGGTGAATTACATGAACGTCAAGGGATAAATTATCTGTTTTAGCTCCGAGTTGGGGAATCAAGTAGTAATTAACTAAAGAATTGGACGTCTCTTTTTGATCCTTGAAGGATGTTTGGTTTTGCGCCAAGAACTGAAAATGACCTCTTGGAACTTGACTTTGGACCAGATTTGAGTGACTAGTAGTCAACTCATCGTTCTAAAGTTACCAGCCGGCACTGATTTCAGTGACTTGAAAACAATCAAATAAACATCGGTAATTTAATAAAAATTGTTAAGTTACTAAGAAGTTATGCTGGTCAAATAATTTTCACCAATAGCAACCTGCCAATCACAGGTAGATTTTTTTTTTTTCACGAAACAGTGGATTCTTTAATGCAATATGATATGATGTACTAATTAGCCCGGTTGACTTTCTTTTTCTCGCTCTTCTTTTCTTTTTTCTTTTTTCGTTCTCAGTTTTGAATTTTTGAATTTCTTTTATTTTGGCATAGGTGTTATTCTTTTCATGATTACATAGCACATGTCAATATTTTTCAATATTTATAAATATTAGGTGTTCAAAAGTTAAATAGAAGGCAAATAATTCCAAATTGTATTGATAAATGCGAAAATAAAAGGGTGAAGAGTAAAGGTCACGGCATTATGAGCATGAAATCACAGAACTTCATTTTTTTGTCGTAGCTTACCTGATGATTATATAGGTATCGTTTCATCTCTTTATGGTGTTCTGAGGACAGAATGGAGTGCAAATCTCCAGTAACATAGAGGCCGATAACCTAGTATGCATATGATTTAACATATTAGTGCTCGAGGAAAAATACTTGACTTATTATTATTATTATTTTTGTTAAAAAGAAGAAAGAAAAAATTGGCAGACCAGGCCTGGGAGGAGAAACAAAGGGCCGCCATAGTCACCGGGCCAATGGCCATCCTCAGCTTGCAGAGTTGAATAGAACCTGATGGCCCTCTTCAATGTATTCACCACTGCTTTCTCACTTACGTCTTCTTCCTCGTCCACCCTCATCCTCTCTATCCCTTCCGCCGTTGACTTCTCTTTTGCAAACTGTAGTAAACAATCAGCACCATCCATCACAGCAAACTTTTCTTTCTTCAGTTATATAAGATCTTCATCAGGACAGGATTTATCAATCCATTATATACAAAATTTTCTCGCGACATAAGTCTTGTGAATTAAATACCATTAAACATCGACACGGTATCAAAATGGGATAGTATGTATATAAATGATTTCTCTCGTGCCTATCTTGCATTATGTTATGGCAATGCAATGCCTTACAACCCTTTTCTTACCCAAATGCTCCATAGCTTTTGCCGACTACACTTTCTTCATTAGGCCAACTCGAACGCAAGAGTTGGTACCGTTATGTGATATATAACCCTTGTTGAATCCGCTTCTATTTTCCTCAGGAAATCAATGAGTTTCTCCGTGAAAGGAAAATGGAGGAGACCCAAAAAGAAACGATAAAGTCATAGATGGGCAAATCTTACCTGAAGCCTCATAAGGAGATCAGAACTTTGCTTCACACGATGGCGGTTTTGAGTGAATTCTTCACGCATCCTTTCGATCGCAGCCAGCTCATCCGGTGTCCCTGAGTTTGGTTCGAACTCCCAGTGTTGTCTCCCATGGTTGTCATACATGCTTCTCACCTCCAAATCATCTCCTCGTGACAACTTAAGCTTCCACATTTCCCTCCAAGTTCTATTCTTCTCAACCTAAAAAAGAAGTGGAATTTCACATTAGAAGGCCATTAACATTCAAATATGCATACTTGTGAGGTGCTGATTCATTATTAATTGCTCAAGCAACAAGGATCATAACTACTCCTATAGGAAGGAATCTCTTTCTTTCTATTTTTGGAATGGGAGAAGGCCCATTTGTTAGAATTTTGTGAGGAGTTGAACTCGAGACTTTTGGCTCTGCTACTACGAATACACAACCATTTATCCAAAGATTCAAAAACCGTTTTAGAATATGGTGCAAAATATAATTTTGATCTTTCTGGGCTCGAGCAAATGGGGATTCTTAACATTAAAAAATAGAAAAAATAATCAACGTTTAAGTAAATCCCCAAAGAGGAAAATCAAAAGGAGAACTTGAACTAACCCGTTTCTGAGGATCGAACTCAAACTGATGAATCGAGGCTAATCGAACCAGAAAGTTTTGTGGGGATTCAGATGCAGAGACGGATGAATCCTTTTATAGGGCCAATGTCATGTTAACTTTTTGCTCCTTAAAGAAGTGCCATTTGAACAAAACCCGTACATGGTTCTAATTTCGATTTGACCCGGACAAACACCATCTTAAATTTCTATTCCAAAATACTAATCGTCTTTCAGACCTAATACTTTTGTCCCGCTGCTGATAGGAACCGATCTGCACTGGATGCATAAGTGAACATCTGATGTCTTTCTTCTTATTTTACTTTTCATTTTTTTTTCCTTTTTATTAGTTGAGAAATAGTTCTTTGAAAATAGACACGCCTATTTTTTCAACAAAAAAAAAAACAAAAACAAAAAAGAAGAAGAAAGTCTTTGTTCCATCTAGTTAATTTGTTGGACTGAAAACCCTTTAAGGCCGATCTCTTAAGAAATTCGTAAGCTAAGTTTTTGAATTGGTGCAACGCAATGTAGTGTTTTTTTCCTCCTAGAGTAAGTTTCCAGTACATTTCAATCCTTTCTATCAAACTCTGCTCAACTTGCTTTAGAATTTCCGTAAATTACTTCAAAAGCATCTTTACACGATCCCTTCACGGAGGGGAGCTTGCACCTTAGTCATTACCTATCGACATTGGGTGGATTTTCTGCTGATCTTCGGTCGTCATAGACCTCAGCGATGTACACCAACTCAAAAAGGTGATCAACTTGTCCTTTAAGTTTGTTGCTGAAGGTTGAATGAAAGGTGCAACGAAATTCATAATTTTTGCGATGAAATTGTGCTTGTAGAATGCACGTTCGACCCTTTAGCAACAATATGTGTATGTTGCTGAAGGCTTAACTTTAACAGAAAGTAGGGATATATCATCGCTAGAAGTTCTTGCGACGAGGATGTTGCGGCGAATTAGCTCATGAGGAGAACTTTTTGTCGCTAGAGGTTCTGGGGACAAAATTATTGCTTTGAGTGACGACTTTGTTTTGTTGCTAAAGGAAGGATTCTTTGTAGTATTTAACATAGCAAATCTTCGTGTATAATCCTTCTGTACCCGAATATACATCGAAAGCTGGATGATGGTTTCTCAAGTCTAATACGAAAGTGGTTGAATCCGTTTTACTCCTCCATGCGAAAAACTGGTTGATAAGGGAAACGTATTAAAGAATATGGCAATTGCCATATGAATAAGAGTAGTCGTCGTCGTCTCTATCCATGCTTGATGTCACCTGGTCAGCATAATAAAGGATAGAAACGCTGGCTATAGTGTCCTCTGATCCACGACAAATTCCAGTTAAGGAGGATAAGTTTTTGAAATTTCATGAATAAAAAATGACATCGAGCTTGTCGATGAGATCTTCATCTCTATCCGTGCGTTCTACTATACGTATATGTAGCTAGAAGTTGAGTTTAAACCTTTCATGGCACATTTTATATGTCAAACTTGATAAATATTTTTATCAGGATTCTCTATACTTGACAAATAACAATCCCGAGTACTACATATGCAAAAATTACTGACTAAACACATGCAAAATAACCGCACAACAATGTAACTAGTTTAATTCAGTACCAGACCTAAGTGCAATTTTTCAGATTATCCGTACACATGAGGACATATATATACGCTCTACCTAAAAGACGCGACGCGCACAGAAATTCATGCTCGCGCGAAACAAAGCTTAGTGCCCATGATCTAAGGTGACTTGCAGGTGATATAGTTTGTGAACCTTTATATCAGTTGTAGTTGGTCAATGGACGGAAGTTTGATTGTTAATCTTGACCGTTGTATAGATGGTTATGAATTTCTATTTCAAAGATCGGTGTCGCCAGACTATAAAAAATCAAAGTGGGATTGATGGTGTAGCTCGTGTTGGTACTTGGGGAATTAGGGAAGAAGGCTTTCATTGAGAAATCAAGGTGAGGGATAGAGAATCATCGGCTTATAAATACAAGAGAGTAAGCACCACCTTCTTGCCAAACAAAAGCCACCAACCCAAGAGAACTTCTCAAAGTCCTCCCCCCACAATGCTTCTCTTCATCCTTTCTTCTCTCCTCCTCCTCCTCCTCCTCTTCGTGCTCATTCAATTTTCCAAGACAAGTTCAAAGATGAAGCATCTCCCACCGGGGCCCAAAAAGTTGCCTCTCATTGGGAATTTGCACCATATGATTGGCTCACTACCTCACCATCGCCTGAGAGACCTAGCCAAAACATATGGACCCATTTTCCATCTCCAACTTGGTGAGATGTCGGTCGTAACCATTTCTAGTCCCAACTTAGCCAAAGAAGTTTTCAAGACCCACGAGCTCGCCTTTGCGCAACGCCCATTATTCTCATATGTAGAGATGAGCATTTTCCCTAGCCCGACCTTTCTCCCATATGGAGAAGAATGGCGACAGTTGCGTAGGATTTTTGTCACGGAACTCCTAGGTGGTCAGCGTGTTCGATCTTTTAAATCAATCAGAGAAGAGGAAACCCGTAGTCTCATCGACTACATATGCTCTTTGTCTGGCTTGCCATTCAATCTCAGCAAAAAGATCGCTGCTTTCACAAATAGCATAGTCTCCAAGGCAGCCGTTGGCCACAAGAACAAACAAGAGGAATTCATTTCGGCAGTCGAAGAGATGGTAACCTTTACCGGAGGCTTTAGCGTGGCGGACGTTTTCCCTTCGCTCAAAATTCTTCCCAACATAGTTGGGATATATTCGAAGTTTAAGATGTTGCAAAGAAAGAATGATGACATTCTTGATAGCATTCTTAATGACCACCAGACCAAAAGAGATCAGTCCTTGAGAAACAAGGATGATACATTCGGAAGAGAAGACATACTTGACGCGCTTTTGGGACTTCGGGCGACCAATGAGTTGGGCTTGAATCTGACAGACAGGGAGATTAAAGGCATAATCGTGGTATGTGTGCATTAATGTTCTATAAAGGACAGTTATGTCCAGCGGACTCTCATTAGTATACTAAAATTAGTTTACATAAAAGGGGCTGTCTTGTGTTAACATTAGAGAAGATCTGTCACTCCACTTTAGTGAACTAATTCACGTTAGCTAGTCTTTCTAATATCTCCAGCATTAATGTTGATTTTCATTAGAGTAAGAGCTCAATGGCTCATCTATTGTTGTAGGACTTATTTGTTGCCGGAAGCATCACTACGTCAACACTTCTCGAATGGGCAATGGCAGAATTAATCCGAAATCCCCAAGTGATGGCCAAGGCACAAGCCGAGGTGAGACAACAAGTCCTCAAAGGAAAGGGTCTCCTAGAAGAATCAGACCTCAATAAACTCAAGTACTTGAAAGCAACCATTAAAGAATCTTTTAGGCTACACCCTCCAGTTCCTCTAATTCCCAGGGAAGCGACAGCAGAACGCAAGATCAACGGTTATGAAATACCAGTGAATTCCAGAATCCTTATCAATGCAATGGCGATTGGAAGAGATCCGGATTATTGGACAGCCCCGGAGAAGTTTGACCCGGAGAGGTTTCTTGAATCTCCAGTGGATTTAATAGGGACAAATTTTGAGCTTCTTCCATTCGGATCTGGTAAAAGGTCATGTCCCGGCATTGCGTTTGCCAGTGCAAGCATTGAACTTGTATTAGCATCATTGCTATATCATTTCGATTGGCAACTGCCAGATGGAGAAGCCATGGAAGAACTTGACATGACCGAAGCTTTTGCAGCAACAGTCAAGAGGAGGAACAATTTAAATGTGATTGCCATTCCCTATATTCCCACGGTCGCAGCTTAACATGAGTATGTTGTATTAAAACAAGTTAGATGCCGATGTAAACTTCATATAAAGCCATGTGAATTTGCTTCTGCTCATTACCCCCGTGTATCGAACTATACTGTACTACATACAAAATCAACTTTCAAATAATTTTGGTGTCCACCCCCAAGTCACTATTGTACCCTCAAATCTCTGATTAAGTCTAACTTAATGAACTCATCAACTCGCAGTACGTGCCATGTTGTAGGCGGATATTAGAGATAACGAGTACCATCTTAAACCATAATCTTATTTTTTTGCAGAAACGAAAAGATTTAATTAGAGGTTCCTTGAATGACGTGCCTTAAGATAAGGGTTTTAAGGATGGCTGTTGAGATTTGTAAGATTACGTACCCGGAAACAATCTACAATTTGGAAGAAACTGATGACCATAGTAGGATGTAGAAAAGTTGTTCAAACTTTTAATCGCGGTTGATAAATAGTAATAATTTGACTTTACAGATTCCATAATTGTTTCTAAATGTCTTATTATCAATTAATAACTTCTTCATTTCGTAGCAATGCGTGGCGTTGACGCCCTTGATTACCTGCATGTTTAAAAATTACTGACAATTGGGTTGGCTTTGGGAGGCATCTAATAGCCTCAAATTACCATTACATATAGTTCGTCCAAATAGCAAATTTGGACGAATCAATTTTGCTGTCATCGTTCCTTTGATTGGGTCATATATTCGGAATTCCATCCTTTGTTTTGGTGGACAGAGTATGAGGATTTTCTTGAATTGATGAAAACGAACCTTCATAATATTGTCATCCGTGTTAAGGAGTTCAATTGTAGTTCTCTCTCATAGTTGGCCAGAAAGGAATACTTGACGACAGCTGACGTCTTTTTAACGACGGCTTTCTCGAGTAGCTAAACCTAATTTGAAAACTAGCCATGATAATTTATGCTACTTTGACAACGACTGTCTCCTAATAGGGAGAACAGATTAATGACAAAAAGAGACATGCAAAGCCGTCCCTAAAGGCACTAGAGCCCGTCCTTATTGATCATTAGCGACAATATCCCTGAAACTCGCTGGGAAGTCACAACCTAACTATGTAATTGGACGGCGACAGCTAGGTGTCATCCCTATATTTTGTATTGGGAACGTCAAGCAGTCCCTATACTGTTCACTCCCCAAGGCCAGCCTGCTCGGCCATGGCCTGTGGCCAACCATCGGAAAAAGAAGAAGAAAGGAAAAAAAAAAGCAAAGAAAAAAAGGAAAAAGAAAAAAATCAGAAAAAATAATTAAAAAATGAAATGAATATAAAAATATTATTAAAAATTATCCACGTTAGCGCCGACCGTGCCACGTAGGACGAGGAACGTTCACGTCAGCAAATTTCAATCAAAATTAGCCGGATGAACTCAATTGGTAAAGTGTGAAAATGTTTAGGATTCAATTGGCAAAATTAAAAGGTTTAGGACTGAGTTGACAAAAGTGCAATATGTTTAGGATTTTTAAGATAAAATTTCCATCTTAAATGAGTCATAATAGGTCATTTTTTAATTTTCCAATTCCAATTTAATTTTGTTTTGTTTTATTTTTTCTTTCTTTATTTTCCTTTTTTTCTACAAAATCCAGCAAGGGTCGCTGGTTGACCCTCACCAGTCGCGGGCAAGGGCCGCGAAGCCCGTGCCAGTAGCAGACGAGGTTTGTGGCCCTTAACTAGACGGGCCCGTGGTCGACGAGGTTCACTGGCCCTCGCTAGTGGTCGGGGAAGGTCGGTCAGCCCACACCTGTAACCGATGACCCTCGCTGAACTTAGAAGAAAATAAAGGAAGAGAAAAAAAAGAAAATATACATAAAAAAATTTCAGATTTTTAAAAAAAATTATAAAAATTGTCTACTAGATTTGTAAGCCCAATACCAATAAAAATCTCAAACTTTAGCTGTTGAGACAATTATATCCAAATTTTTTTTTTGTTCTCGTAAAAAATATCAAACTTTAGGTGTTGTCCCAATTATATCAAGAACTTTTTTTTGTCTTGTAAAAAACCCCCAACTTTTATTTTTGTCTTAAATTTACCACAGTTAACTTTTTGTCCAAAATAGTCGTTAGTGAACCTACGTGGAATGCCATGTCATTAATGAAATTTTCTTCAGTAAATTAACATGGACAAATTGTCCACAAAATAACATCTTCTTGGATGAGCAATTATAGTTTGGCTTTTCAATTGCTCTCACTCTTCTTCGTATCGTATCATATCTTATCATCTCGTCTCGTGTCGTCTCGTCTCTCTTTCATCTCACTTAAATCTTTCGCGGCACTCGCTCATCCATATCTCACGCTAAGAGTCCTCCATTTTTTTGTGCAAGTCAAAGTAAGAACAATTTTCAATATATGAAATTTCTAACCAACAAATTTCAAAATTTCTCAACCAAGAGATGTTCGAGCGTCTCGACCAAGAGCTCTCCAAGCGCGAGAGATAAAGAAGTGAGCGCCACAGAAGATTCGAGTGAGATGGAAGGGAGATGAGACGATATGAAAAAAAGTGAGAGTAATTGAAAAACTAAACTCTAATTGCTCATCCAAGAAGACATCATTTTGGAAATTATTTGTCAATGTCAACTTGCTAAAGAGAATTTCATTAATGGTGTGGCATTCCTTATAGGTTCACTAATGATTATTTTAGACGAAAAGATAATAGCAGTAAATTTGGGATAAAAACAAAAGTTTTGGATTTTTTATGAGACAAAAAAAAGTTTTGGATATAATTGGGACAACACCTAAAGTTTGGGATTTTTTTTTGGGAAAATTTCGATTAAGGGCCCGAAGTGGTCTCGATTTTTCAAATAAGGGCCTGAAGTGGACCTTGTTTCAATTAAGGGCCTGAAGTGGCCAAAAAGTTTCAAATAAGGGCCTGAAAATAATGGCATTTTCGTCTTTTTACATTATTGATTAAATAAAAAATATTAGAAAATGAAAAAAAAAGGAAGCAGGCAAGGGTCTGCCGCCCCTTGCTGCTGCCGCCCCGTCGCCAGCTCGGCCAGGGCCAGCAAGGGTCGCCGGCCCTCGGCGACCGGGGCGAGGGCCCGGCGACCCCTCTGGGCGAGGGTCGTGGCAACCCCCTGCCCAAATTTGGGTGTGCTGGGGGCCCTCCGCCCCGACCTGGGCGAGGGTCGCCGCCGCTGGGTGAGGGCCGGTGACCCTCGCCCAGGTCGAGGCGGAGGGCCCCCAACACGCCCAGATCTGGGCGGGGGGTTGCCGCGACCCTCGCCTAGAGGGGTTGCCGGGCCCTCGCCCCGGTCGGCGAGGGTCGCTGAGGGCCGGCGACCCTGGCCGAGCCAACAGTA
>BCNH02000007.1:14025629-14056400 GCA_001662345.2 Metrosideros polymorpha var. glaberrima | reverse complement strand
GACCCTTGGCGGCCCTGGCCGAGCCAACAGTAGCAAGGGGCGGCAGCCCCTTGCCAGATTCCTAAAAAAAAAAAAAATTTCATTTTTAAATATTTTTTTATTTAATCAATAATGCGAAAAGACGAAAATGCCCATATATTCAGGCCTTTATTTGAAACTTTTTGGCCACTTCAGGCCCTTAATTGAAACAGGGTCCACTTTGGGCCCTTATTTAAGACTTTTTGGCCACTTCAGGCCTTTAATTGAAACATGGTCGACTTCAGGCCCTTATTTAAAAAAACGAAGGTACTTCGGGCCCTTAATTGAAAATTTTCCTTTTTTTTTTTGGGGTATTGGCCTGGCAGTTGAGGGTATTTTACAATACAAACAATTTTTTGGATATAATTGTCCAAACACCTAAAGTTTGGGATTTTTTTGGGTATTAGGCCTAGATTTATATTGCATGAATTTTTTTTTTGGTAGATTGAGTTAAATATGGAAGTGTTTTAGTAATATGGGTCGGGTCGGGTATAAATTGGGTATGTGCCAGGTCGGATATAGATCATTAGATTTGTAATGCATAGAAATGGGTCAAAACGAGTTGGGTCAAACCATTTTTGACCTAACCTAAACTTAATCTGATTCACCCATTTGACAGATCTATTTGAAAAAAAATTTACCTTGATATCACATTAGTTGGAAATCAATGGTCTTTTGGGGACAAAAATGAAGACTACTGTGACTAATCTGACTACTCGTGGGGAATTAGGAAAGTGTCCAAATGTATTGCCAAATCAAAGATTAGTCGATCAACGTCTGATATACGTACTAGTGCCTTGTCAATATGTATCTCATCTCCTTCCCAATTGATAAAGACGAGAGCGCCATCTCTTGACTTCAGCTTGTTTTGTGCCTTTCCACCAGTTGACCCTCCTTTCCGTTCAACATTCCACGTCCGGCGAATTACCTTGTGACGCCGGCGGGCGAATTGATCTGAAATAGTCTAAACTCAGCAATTTTCTGGCGGCGCGCAGCGTTCAATGGTCTAACTCTTAATTGCGTGTCAATCTACAATCACTCAGATTCAGGTGCATTCAACAGATATGAATTGAGCTAGTCTTTCAACGTACGTAGTCGCCACTGTAGAATATTAAAGAATTCTAAAAACTCTTCTGTGATTTCTAAATTTCGGCTTTCGTTTACAAGGTTATAAGCACACATATATATAGAGAAGAGAATCAACCCTAATTGACCTACAAATAAGAGGATATACATAGAAACAGGAGATATACATAGAAAGAGTATAAAATAAGAAGAACTCTTTCTATTTTGGCTCTAATAGATAACTCACGCTAACAGTCCCCATCAAGCGGATGAGAAGATGTCTTTGATACCTAGCTTGACAAGTGAACTGTGAAAAGCTTGACTTGACAAGGCCTTCGTAAGAACATTTGCCAACTGATCTTCAGATTTGACGAATGGAAACTTTATCACATTAGTATCCAAGTTTTGCTTGAAAAAATGCCTATCCACCTCAACATGCTTAGTACGATCATGTTGAACTGGATTGTGAGAAATTTCAATCACAGCTTTATTATCACAAAATAGTCTCATCTCGGACTCAGGTGGGAAACCAAGTTCTGTCATTAACCTTTTTAGCCATAGTAGCTCGCATAGACCTTTAGCTACCCCTCGGAATTCTGCTTCAGCACTTGACAAGGCTACAACCTTCTGCTTCTTGCTTCTCCATGTTACCAAGTTTCCTCCCACAAATGTGAAATAGCCTGACGTAGACCTCCTATCAGAGATACTACCTGCCCAATCCGCATCCGTAAATCCCTCTACCTCAAGGTGACTGTTCTTCGCAAAGAACAACCATTTTCCTGGAGCTGACTTCAAGTAGCGTAGAATCCGAACCACAACATTCATATGTTCTTCACTCGAAGCATGCATAAATTGGCTCACAACCCCTACAGCATATGCAATATCAGGACGAGTGTGTGACAAATAAATCAATCTCCCTACTAATCTTTGGTATCTGTCTTTATTGGTAGGCACCTGATCAGGAAACTCTCTGAGTTTATGATTTTGAACTATAGGAGTGTCGGCAGGCTTACACTCCAACATTCCAACCTCAGCTAATAAATCTAACACATACTTTCGTTGAGACAAGAAAATACCTTCCTTCGACCTGGCTACTTCAATTCCCAAGAAATATTTTAGGCCTCCCAAAATTTTCATCTCAAACTCATTGGCTAGCCGCCCTTGAAGGTTTGCAATTTCTTCAAGATCATCCCCTGTGATGATCATATCATCCACGTATATGATCAATGCTGTCACTTTCTCCTGTCTACGCTTCAAGAATAATGCATGGTTAGAATTACTTTGAGTGTATCCATACCTCTTCATCTCTGAGCTAAACCGACCAAACCATGCGCGAGGTGATTGCTTTAACCCATATAATGACCGCTGAAGTTTGCATACCACATTTGACTAATTAGCTCATGCATACTCAGGTGGGACTTCCATGTAGATTTCTTCCTCTAGATCTCCATGAAGAAACACATTCTTCACATCAAACTGGTGCAAAGGCCAGTCCAGGTTCGCTGCAAGCGACATCAAAACCCTTACGGTATTCAGCTTCGCAACTGGAGAGAATGTTTCTTGGTAGTCCACACCATAGGTCTGGGTATATCCCTTTGCTACCAGCCGTGCCTTGTACCTCTTAACCGACCCATCTGCTTTGTATTTTACGGTGAAGACCCACTTGCACCCTACTGCCGTCTTTCCCTTCAGCAACTCTACCAGTCTTTAGGTCTTATTTTTCTGCAAGGCTTCCATCTCCTCTTTCATTGCTTGAACTCACTTGGGATCCCTCAAGGCTTCTTGTACTCTACTAGGAACTTGAATTGCGGAGACATTGGCCACAAACGCCTTCAAGTGTTTCGATAATTTCCTTGTCGAAACATAATTGGTAATTGGGTACTTCGACCTTCGCTCCTCCACATTTGGTGAGTACCTATTAGGGGCCTTGCCTCGATTGTGTCTGTCGGACAATTTATAACCAACAACCTCATCAGTATCAACAAATGAATCATGTGTGATAGGAGAGCTTATCTCAGGAGTATCCTCAGGAGAATGGTCGAGTACTGAAGAGGGAATATTTTGAGGAAGAGAGGACTGTTCTTGAGGTTGTTCTTGTGCCTCTTGTAGCAAAATACTCTGCTGGTCATCTTCATTAAGAAGTTGCTGCCAGTTTCCTTGTACACTACCTTGATCCACAGCTGGACCTACTGTCCGTCCCACCAATGAGTCAGATGCACTATTAGCCCCTGCCATCATGCCACTTTCCCACCAATTTACCCTTTCACTATGGATCTCCCCCTGAAAGGTACAATTGGTGGCAGAAAAAAAGAGTTCAGATTCAACAAATGTGATGTCCATTGTCACATGAGTTTTCTTTGTCTTTGGATTGTACCAGCGATATCCCTTCTGGTGGGTTCCATAGCCAAGAAAAACACACTTGATAGCACATGGGTCGAGCTTTGTTTGTTGATTCTTATGCAGATGGACGTAGGCTACACACCCAAACACCTTGGGAGGTAATGTCAAGACGGAGAGAAGTGAGACATGCGTCAAAAGAACCTGGAGCGAGGTCTGGAATGCCAACATGCAGGAAGGCATGCGATTCATTAGATGTACGGTAGTAACCACAGCTGCATCCCAAAAATGATTCGGAACCTGCCCACCCACTAGGAGTGCCCTCGCTGTCTCCAGGATATGGCGATTTTTCCGTTCGGCAACACCATTTTGCTGGTGTGTCTGAGTGCAAGAGGTCTCGTGAATTAACCCATGGTCTTGAAAATAACCCATGAGGTGTTGGTTAATATATTCGCCGCCATTGTCGCTGTGAAGGACACGAATTTGAGCCCCAAATTGAGTCGTGACCATGCGGTGAAATACACGAAAAATTGTCCCTACTTCATCTTTTTGTTTCATTAAATATAACTAGGTCATCCTGGTACAGTCATCCACAAAAGTTACAAACCAACGAATGCCAGACATAATAACGATTGGTGAAGCACCCCACACATCAGAATGTATTAATGAAAAAGGAGTTGGGCTCTTATTAAAACTCAATGGAAAAGAAGCACGATGGCTCTTTGCCAAGATGCAGGTCTCACAGTGAAATATAGAATCCGATAAACTACTGAACAAGTTTGGAAATAATTTCTTTAAATACCCAAAAGAAGGGTGTCCTAAGCGACGGTGCCATAACCAAATTTCTTTCTCCTTAGCAGTAGACTGACTGTGGGCGTGGTATGCTCGGCTTTCAGTGAAGTCATCAACAAAGTACAGTCCTTCCCTCTTAGTACCACGTCAAATAATCTCCTTCGTGAGGATATCCTGAAATAAACAAAATAAGGGATACATGAGTACGCTACAATTCAATTCATCAGTGATTTATCCAACAGAGAGCAATCGGTTAGATAAGGATGGCACTAGCAAAGTGTGAGATAATGATAAAAATGGGGAAAGTTTAACACTGCCAGCCCCCAACACAGGAAAACTAGGACCATTGGCATTATATATATGTTGTCTCCTCGGAGCAGTGTGGCGCAGGAGATCATCAGGATGGGGTATCATATGATCAGTAGCGCCTGAATCAATAATCCACCCATCTTTACCTCCAGCCTGAGAAGTATTAATAAGCACAAACCCATTGTTACCTGTAGGATCGGAATCAGGTGCAGCGGTGGAGTCTACCTACGACACCAAAGATAAGGACGAATCACCTATGGCCAAGGAAGCTGTCCTCTACTCGTTGGATTGTCAGCCTTCTTTTTAGCCTGCAATTCTTTCCACCACTCAGGATAGCCATGCAACTTGAAACAGGTCCCCTTCGTATGTCAAGAATTCCCACAGTGAGTGCAACCCCCTGCTGCTAGCGGTTGTGACTTAGCTCTCGGACCAGTGCTAGAGCGCCCTCCCCCAGGCGGAGCAGAACCAGGAACCATTCGTAAAGTAGCATGTTTGGGGCTGAATTCTGGAAATTGCGAGCCTGTTTTGTTGCCATGCGACACCATAGCAGTAGCAGTGGGAGTCTGTGGGTGTGCCATCATAACGGCCTAGCGCACGTCTTCTCTTCTTACTCGTGCGTAGGCTTGTTCGATCGTAGGAAATGGTTGCATCTGCAATACATCAGCTTGGACCTTGTCCTGGCGATCATCCAAGCCATCCAAGAACAAGTAAACATGATCTTCTCGAACTAAAGTGTTGTATCTGTCAATATAATGAGCGCAGGTCATGGGATTAGGCCGACGAAAATCAACTTTTCGCCAAAGTCCTTGAAGGTCATTATAATACTTTTCAATGGGTCCACCCGCCTGCTTCAATCGGGTCAGGGGTCGCTTTAAATCATACACCTGGGAGACGTCAGCACCATCAAAGACTGTCGTAGCCACTGCATCCCAAACTGCTTTTGCGGTGGGGTATCGGATGAAGTTGCCAATCAATGTGGGATCCATGGAATTGATAAGCCAGCTTTTTACAGTTGAATCGTCAGTCTTCCACTTCCAGAAGCTAGGATCATTCAGAGGGGGTTGAGGAAGAACCCTAGTAATATATCCAACTTGTCTTTGCCAGAGATGTACATCTCAACAACTTGGGACCGAAGACCATAGTTGCTTCCATCTAATGTGACGGCAATCGGGGGAGCCGGAGTCTCAACATGAGATTGTGGAACATGATGTTGGGACAGGACTTGGGTCAAACGCTCAATAAGAGCATCAGTATTTGAAGCTCCCCCTTGTGCTATCAGGGGAAGAACATTGCCGGTCGGGTTTGTGTCTGCCATAGGGCTGTATTGATGCAGCTCGGTTGTGGCGATCTTCAAGAAGTTTGGTCAGAGCAACAACGAAGGTCGCAACAATGGAGTCTAAGTGATCGGATCGAGTATAGAGTCCCTTAATCGGTGGCTCTAATACCATGTAGAATAATAAAGAATTCTAAAAACTCTGCTGTGATTTCTATATTTCGGCTTTCGTTTACAAGGCTATAAGCACACATATATACAGAGAAGAGAATCAACCCTAATTGACCTACAAATAAGGGGATATACATAGAAACAGGAGATATACATAGAAAGAATATAAAATAAGAAGAACTCTTCCTATTTTGGCTCTAATAGATAACTCGCGCTAACAGCCACATCTCCTTCTGGAAATGATAAAAGATGGAACAATCCCAACTCCTGACTCGAGCACTTACATCCCTTTCCGGTGGACCCCCTCCCCCTTCAAACTGACCCTGGACACGCAAGTACATAGGGTCAATCCAGCGCACCTCATCTGTTCTTGTTGGAAAGTGGACAAGCAACAATGAAAGGTCCTTGTCCAGATCTCATCTGTCGGGAATTTCACAGTTCGATTACGACTTTCCTTCTAATTAAGTTGAAGAAACGTGTTCAAGGTGAAACTGTTGAGATACACATGTGAATAGTATTGAAAAATCTTACATTAGAGAATTATTATGGTGTTGAGTAATTAATATATCTTAATTGATCTATAATTCATTAATTTAAACTTTTGAGTAAAGATTGGTTCAACTGGATATATTGTTGGGCTCGGACTTGAACTCTCCCTTAGCGATCTCTCCGGATGAAAATATCGAGCTTTTGCTATACGCTCCCAATAGAAACAAACCTCTTACGTCATTGGTTTGAAGCAATTTTCTATTTCAACTATTGTTAGAAGGGTGACATCGATATTACATTTGGCAGCAATGTCTAAGTTGATCTGAAGTTGTTTTGAAATATCAGTGATCTTCTGGCGGCGCCTATCAAATGGATTAAAAATGTTAGAAGCGATTCGACTCTCACTTATTTTATCTTTTGCTGATAAATTTTTGAATAAGTTGGGAAATGAAAAAATATTATTAATAACAAAAATTACGGGTCACTCGAATTTTCGAAAATTAGTTGATAACAAATTACCAGCTTTTTTTTTATACAGTTTGTAAATTATCAAAATTTCCTATCTTTACTAAAAAAAATTATTTTTCTTAGCAGTTGAGATTTCGTGATGATATAAAATGGTAATATTCCGTTTATTATCAAATGGAGAGTGCATGAGCCTATTTATAGGATTTACAAGATGAATATCTAAAGTAGCAAAATATTCCAATTAATTAAGACCAATCAAAGGAAATACACAAATTCTCTTACAATCTCCAAAATATATCTCTAACATCTCCTCTTAAACTCAAGATGATTTGAAAAGATCAACTTGAGTTTGGAGAAGGTTGTCTTAAAGTCCCACAGCTCTCATATAAATTTATCACTCTTTATTTGAGCGATTTAACATTTTTCCAGTTAAAGTATCAACTAGTTTTGTTTTACCACATTTTCTTTGAGTTATCCATAAATGTTTATTTATTATTTCTAATTCATAAACTATCGTTGATTTCTTTAACTAGTCAACTTATGTAAATTGGTAATATAATATGTGTTACCAACCATTGGATCTGATGCCTTAAGTATCTATTAGTCATGGATATCAAAGGGTTATACTAATATGATACTTAGACGTGTTTACTAGCAACAATGAATATTTTTTCAGTTTATTATTTTTCAATGTGATAAAAGATTAAGCACAAGACTAATATTAACTTTCATTAAGTACACATACTGAGATTTATTTATTTATTTAATTACTTGTTGTGTCCCGCGCTAGTTCTCTTTAGGCGTCGAGGGTAAAGGCAACGACCTCTGATGGTGCCATCCCTAATTCTCTTTCACGACGGTTTCTAGGCCTTTCAGATCGTTGTTAAAAGCTTATTCTGATGCAAGTGAACTTTTAAGTCAAGAAAAAACATGGTTAATTACAAAAATTTCAGTCGTTACTGTTCACCATGTTAACCCTAGAAAGATAGGGAAAATTTTCCAAAAAGTTCTAAATATATTGCACTTTTGTTAATTCAGTCATAAACTTTTTAATCGTACCAATTAAGTTCTAAACCTATTCACATTTTTCCAATTGAGTCCATTTGGCTAATTTTGCTCTGAAATCGTTGAGGTGGACGTCGGTCATCCTATGTGGCACGATCGGCGTTAACATGAACAATTTTTAATAGTATTTAAATATTTTTTTGAACTTTTTAGTTAATTAATTATTTGTTCTTTTCCCTTTTTCTTTTTTTCTTCCCTTCTTCCTATAGCCAGTCGCCAGGCCTCGGCAATCGGCTAGGCGAAGCTCGCCCCCATTCTTTAATTTTTTAATGAGTCTTATATAAGGTCTTCCTTCATCCAATAGTTAAGTTTTTAAATTAGACTTTAATTTTCCTTTTAATTTTTTCCATTTGTCATTGGAAAAGGCTGTCTTTATTGTCTTGTAATTTGCTTAAAATGCTGGCGGTAATCACGCCTCTTTCTTTGGCCCTCAATGTTCAAGTAGTATACATATACGAGGGCAAGCACCACCTCTTGCCACACAACAGCTACCTACCCAAGAGCTTTTTTCAAAGTCTCCAACAATGCTTCTTCTCATCCTTTCTTCTCTCCTCTTCCTCTTCTTACTCATCAAGTTTTCCAAGAGAAGTTCAAAGCTGAAGCATCTCCCACCAGGGCCCAAAAAATTGCCGCTCATCGGGAATTTGCACCATATGATCGGCGCACTACCGCACCATCGCCTGAGAGACCTTGCCAAAACATATGGACCCATTTTCCATCTTCAACTTGGTCAGATCTCGCTCGTAGCTATTTCTAGTTCTGAATTAGCCGAAGAAGTTTTCAAGACCCAAGAGCTCGCCTTCGTACAACAGCCATAATTCTCATATACGGAGATGAGCATATTCCCAAGCCCAATCTTTTATCCATACGGAGAAGAGTGGAGACAATTGCGTAAGATTTACGTCACGGAATTCCTAGGCAGTCAGCGTGTTCGATCTTTTCGATCAATTAGAGAAGAGGAAACAAGTAACCTCATCGACTACGTACGCTCGTTGTCCGGTTCACCTTTCAATCTCAGCAAGAAGATCCATGCTTTCACAAATAGCATAGTCTCCAAGGCAGCCGTTGGCCAAACGTGCAAACAACAAGAGGAGTTCATTTCAGCAGTCGAAGAGGCGATAACTTTTACTGGGGGCTTTAGCGTGGTGGACGTTTTCCCTTCGCTCAAATTTCTTCCCGACATAACGGGAATGAATTCCAAGTTCAGGATGTTGCAAAGAAGAATCGATAGGATTCTTGATAGCATACTCAATGACCGTGAGATTACTAGACGAGATCAATCCTTAAGAAGCAAGGATGATACATTCGGAAGAGAAGATATACTCGATGTGCTATTTAGACTTCGGGAGACCAATGAGCAAGGCTTGAATCTGACAGGCAGGAAGATTAAAGGCATCATTATGGTATGTATGCATGAATGTATTTTAAAGACAACTTGATTAGTAAACTGTAATTAGTATATTTAGTGGTGACCAATACATTGAGGGGTGTCTTGTCTAAGAATTAGAAGAGGTTTGTCTCTTCACTACATTACAAATTCGAAGCTGAACTTTCTTGAGCTTACTAACAGTCAATTTACACAATGCAAATTGTAGGACTTATTTGTTGCCGGGAGCATCACCACGTCAACGCTAATCGAATGGGCAATGTCAGAATTAATCCGAAATCCGAAAGTGATGGCCGAGGCGCAAGCTGAAGTGAGACAAGTCCTAAAAGAAAAGGATCGCTTAGAAGAATCAGACCTCAATAAACTCAAGTACTTGAGAGCAATCATTAAAGAATCTTTTAGGCTACATCCTCCAGTTCCTTTGGTTCCTAGGGAAGCGACTGAAGAACGTGAAATCAACGGATACAAAATACCGGTGAAGTCAAGAATCCTTACTAATGTAATGGCGATAGGAAGAGATCCGCATCGTTGGACAAATCCTGAGAAGTTTGAACCCGAGAGGTTTCTCGAATCTCTGACGGATTTTATAGGGACAAACTTCGAGCTTCTTCCATTTGGATCGGGCAGGAGGGCATGTCCCGGCATTGCATTAGCCAACGCAAATATTGAACTTATATTGGCATCATTGCTATATCATTTTAATTGGAAATTGCCAAATGGAGAAGCCATGGAAAAACTGGACACGACTGAAGCTTTTGCAGGAACAGTCACGCGGATGAACTGTTTAAATGTGATTGGCATTCCCTATATTCCCATTGTTGCAGCTTGAAAAGAATATGTTGTACTGAAAGAAAGCAGAGTGAAGTCATATGCCAATCGAAACTCTCTATAGAGCTATGTGAGTTTTCTATTGGTCATTTTCCTTGTACATGATATGCTTAAAGGTTGATATTAGGAAAAATGCTACGCTTGCTAAGATTTTCTTAATGATGTCACAGATATCTTACCATCAATTACATAAATAGGTTGAGTAAGAACAATATAAATGAAATAAAAAGGAATCAAACGATAAATTGGGCAAGACGAAAGGCTTTTGTCTAGGGGTAAGCAATTGGCCTGTTCACCCCGAGAACCGCTCTTACCTGACCGGTTTGAGGCTAGTTTACGGGGGGACTAGTCCGATTCCTAGTTCCAAACTAGGAACCGGCCTTGATCGATTTGGTTCCTGATTCAATATCTTGGATTGACCATTCTACCCGAGAACTTGAAACTTGGGACCTGTAAGGCTGGTTCTAGGGTCGAACCTAAAATCAAATTGGTTTACCCCTAATCTAAGTAAGTTCGTTTACTTTTTTTTATTTTTCTAAGCAAAAAATATTTTTTGAAAATTGAATATGTTTGACATATTTTCAAATAGAAAGAATTGTATTCATGTTCGACACATGTATATTGTACATATAATAAAATAAAAGGAAAAAAAGCCACAATTGGTTCTCGAGTTGACTTGAAATCGATGTGGAACCTATTGGTTTGGTTCCAGGCCGGTTCTAAGGTCAACAGAGTCGGTTCCCGGTTCAAAAAACTATGAATCGACCCTAACATGGTAGATTCAAGGTTCTAGGTTTGGAACTTACCCATGTTAGAATCAATTACCCATACTTCTTCATTCTTTTATCGTTTCTACATTTAGTTTCACAATCTCCAAAGCATTGTCATTTATCGTTGAAGTCCCATTCCCCTCCTTCAAAGTACTTCAAGAACTTCTTAATTTTCAAGCTTGGGGCTGAAACTTATGTGGAGAGCGTGCAGTAGAAGCCTGGTACCTTCATCCGGAGAGATTGTCAAGAGTATGAGTGAGCACCGTGGACTACCTGAATCAGGAATAGGACTAGACCAGTCAGTTTGGCCTGGTTCTTGAGGGTACCGTCCGGTTTCCGATTCCTAAAGTGGAATCGGTGGCCGGGAGGTCTGGTTCCCAGTTTTGAGGGGGGATTGGACTGGATCGGTCCGGTCCATATGCGCGTGTATGTATATATATATTTATTTTTTAAAGCTAAATTCACTCACACGGTCGCCTTCTTAATCCTTTCCCTCTTCAGTACAGTGTATAGATATTTTATGCTTGGAGTTCATGGTATAGATGTATGCTTCCAACTGAGTTATTACTTTTCTTTCTTCACTAAATGCCTTGGTTTTCCATAATTTCACTTGATTTACTGGTTCCCTGGAACCAGACCATCCGGTCCCTAGTTTCGAAAAATTGGAAACTGGGACTACCGGTCCGATTCCCGGTTCCCGGTTCCTAAGGGAATTGGACCAACCTAAACCGGTGCACACTCCTAATCAAGAGGGAGCCCAAGTCCGAGCCCGTTAACATATTATGTTAGATTCGCCTTTACTAAAAAAATTAGGCCAATGAGTTATGAGCCAATTATGCTAGATTAATTACTCCACACCAATTCTCGGAGTGTGGGGCTTCTCTAACACAACTCACACATGCATCCCACCAACTTCTTCAACTAGCTGGGCTTTCTCCTTTATGTAATTTTTTGTTCATCGATTGAGAAAATATTGCATTATCTAAAAAGCGCAGATGGATCACGCAATACCAGCTCTTATTGATTGCCTTCATGTTTAAAGTAATGTTGGTATGGTTAAAATTCTATGGGTTTCCCGGTGCTTGTTTTAATTTTTGTTGTCCCTTTTTCCCCCTAATGGGTGTCGTGTAATGACATAGTTATTGGGAACAGAGTTTGTATAAGTTGTTAGTTTGTTTCTATAGGTAAAGCGATTTGTTTAAGTTGGTATGTTCATTAATCAACCCATGGCACCTCTAAATCTAGAGATATTTCTCCAAGGTTTTTTTTATACCAAATATAAGTGGGAATCCCATCAAACTTTGAAGAATATAAGAATAATTTAGGAAGTCCGATGTCTTGCGGCCAGATGAAATCAGATCTGACTAAATCAGAGAGAGGGACAGAGAAACCTTAAGCGACCAAAGCACTGCAAACGACAGCGAGCCATGGTGGCTCTGCTAGTTGTGATTTTTGAACAAAACAAAGTTCGTTCCATTGTTCTCGTTGATTTTTCTTTAAAAAAATTGTAATCCAATCTAGGGGCGAGAATTTTATCCTAGGTTTATATGCTAGTTTATCCGGTCCGAGGTGTGCCATCAAACGCCGGATAATAAAATTTGTATCCTATCCGGGCTCTCACTAGGGCTACCAAATACACCTTTAGATTCAAGAATTGAGTGGATCTATCATCATGTCAATTTACAATGCCCAAAAATCTACCATATAATTACAATTCATTCTAAGTTATTAGGATAAATTTAAGCTTTTACGAATATTTGAGGTTAAAATAATGGTAGAATTTGTTGGATATTTCAATAGTTTTGAAATATTAAAAGTATTAATTTTGTAATGGTTTTTTTACCATCATCAATTTGTTATAGTTTTCGTCCACCATTAACACAAAACAGTTTTGTAATGTTTTATAGCGGCTTTACAATAACCGTATAACGGCTTTGTAACATTTGATTTATGTCTTCATAAACTCTCCATTATTTTTGTAACGACAATATAACGATCATCAATTAATTACCAATTGATTATTAACTGCTCTTTTGTTTGAATATAAAATTACAAAGCACATTAAAAAAGAGACTCTCCGAATTACATAAGAGAATTTTCCCATCTTTCATTTTTTTTTTTTTGCTGGGTTATACACATAATGTTGTTCATGTTCCTTCTAATATTCAGTGTGGAGTATAAAAAAAGGTCTGTTGTATCTTACGAGCATAGCCGTTAGAGCCGATCGCACCGAGTCTCATACTTCAAGGGGCGGAATTATCCTTAAGCATAGTGTTTGCACACCTCAGACATTTGTCATTATTTTCTCATCTTTTCCGAACGATTTTTATTATTTTTATTATCTAATTATTTTTCCAGCAGAATTTGCTCTATAGATAATAAGGCTACGTCGGACTCACTGTGATCATTCCCCGAATTATTCAAACAATCAATTTTGAAAATAAAATGAGGAATGTTTATAGCTGAGATTTACGAAAAGTATAACTTAGCTCTCAAACAATAAAGCACGACTACAGAAAGTTCTTCAAATTTGACAATAGGACCGATTTCGACAACCTCCTTTCCCAAACTTTGATATCAGAACGCAGCCTATCTTTCGTCTTCATCAATTAGCTATCACTTAGGAAGGAAATGTCATATGAATCGACAGCTACGTGCCCTTGTCACTATCGTGTTTCTCCGAGTACACGCCGTATCAAACTGAAGAACTTGGAGTCAAACCCTTTATGCTATTTTTGTAACTCATGTGCCCCCGAGGAAGACCGGCGATCTTAAATGGTCAAACGTTCAACTGCATGCATGGTGGCGACGACGAACTTGAGATGGTCCCAACTGTCAAACATTAATGGTATGAGGTCGAGAGACAAAGATTTCTCAAAGTAATAACGAAACAATTTCCACTGGTCAAAGCACTTTCTTGGAAGTGGGTAATGCCGTATGGGCTTAGCTGACCTTTGCTTCACAACATTTATGCACATTCCTTGCTCTACAGTTTGCATTAACTTCGAAAAAATGGTAAAAAAGTCCTACACGTATTGCACTTTTGCCGATTTAGTCATAAACCTTTCAATTTTGCTAATTCAGTCATAAAAATTTCTATAATTTGCCGAATCAGTCCTAAAGGTTTAGGACATCATCGGCAAATCATAAAAATTTTTAGGATTGAATCGGCAAAAGTGCAATAGGTTTAGGACTTTTTTGACAAATTTTACCATTAGCTTCCATAGAATTACTGAGCTATCGCATTTATTTTATGTAACATAGTCTTATAGATCTTAGAACTGCCTTACTCGCAACCAACTTTGGTTTAGGTGGTACCAGATAATTTTATAGTGTCCCATATGTTTCATTCTGGTGAAATTTGGAATGTCTGAAAACTATATTGGGCTTGTGATCGAGCTTGTTTTCGACCAAAAAAAAAAAAATCGAGCTTGTCAAAAGATCACTTAGGTGGTGACCTTTTAGAAATGATGGTTCTCCATATAGGAATTATATAAGAATCCTCTCTGATCTGATGTTGGATTTTGAAAATAAAATGAGGAATGGATATAGCTGAGATTAGCAAAAAGTACAACGTAGCCTTCAAAGAATAAAGCACGAGTAGAGAAAGTTCTTTAAATTTGACCATAGGACCGATTTCGGCAGCCTCCCTTCCCAAACTTGGATATGCGAACGCATCCTATCTTTCCTCTTCATCAATTAGCTATCACTTAGGAAGGAAATGTCATACGAATGGACAGCTACGTGCCATTGTCACTATCGTGTTTCTCGGAGTACACGCCGTATCAAACTGAAGAACTTGGAGTCAAACCCTTTCTGCTATATTTGTCACTCATGTGCCCCCGAGGAAGACCGGCGATCTTAAATGGTCAAATGTTCAACTGCATGCATGGCGGCGGCGACGAACTTGTGATGGTCCCAACTGTCAAACATAAATGCTATGAGGTCGAGAGACAAAGATTTCTCAAAGTAATAAAGAAACAATTTCCACTAGTCAAAGCACTTTCTTGGAAGTGGGTAATGCCGTATGGGCTTAGCTGACCTTTGCTTCACAACATTTATGCACATTCCTTGCTCTACGGTTTGCATTACCTTCGAAAAAATGGTAAAAAAGTCCTACACGTATTGCACTTTACCCGATTTAGTCCTAAACTTTTCAATTTTGCCAATTCAGTCATAAACATTTCTATGATACAAGGAATCTGTTCTAAAGGTTTAAGACCTAATCGGCAAATCATAAAAAGTTTTAGGATTGAGTCGGCAAAAGTGCAATAGGTTTAGGACTTTTTTGACAAATTTTCCCATTAGCTTCCCTAGTTGTACTGAGCTATGGCATTTATTTTATGTAACATAGTCTTATAGTTCTTAGAACTGCCTTATTTGCAACCAACTTTGGTTTAGGTGGTACCATATATTTTTACAATGTCCCATATGTTACATTCCTGTGATATTTGGAATGTCTGAAAACTATATTGGGCTTGTGATTGAGCTTGTTTTTGACCAAAAAAATTAATCGAGCTTGTCAAAAGATCACTTAGGTGGTGACCTTTTAGAAATGATGGTTCTCCATATAGAAGTCATATAAGAATCCTCTCTAATCCGATGTTGGATTTTGAAAATAATTTGAGGAATGGATATAGCTGAAATTTGCGAAAAGTATAACTTAGTGTTCAAAGAATAAAGCACGAGTGGAGAAAGTTCTTCAAATTTGAACGTAGGATCGATTTCGGTAGCCTACCTTCCCAAACTTGGATATGCGAACGCATCCTATCTTTCCTCTTCATCAATTAGCTATCACTTAGGAAGGAAATGTCATACGAATGGACAGCTACGTGCTATTGTCACTATCGTGTTTCTCTGAGTACACGTCGTATCAAACTGAAGAACTTGGAGTTAAACCCTTGTTGCTATATGGTCAAATGTTCAACTGCATGCATGGCGGCGGCGACGAACTTGAGATAGTCCCAACTATCAAACATAAATGGTATGAGGTCGAGAGACAAAGATTTCTCAAAGTAATAAAGAAACAATTTCCACTGGTCAAAGCGCGTTCTTGGAAGTGGGTAATGCCGTATGTGTAAGAGTTTTTCTAATATGTGGGCTATATTAATTGATATTGTAATTTACCTTTATATGAGGTTGGTCTAATAAGGTTAGATATGAATATTCTTAATTAGTGTAGTATGGAACTGGCTTGTGTGGATCGAGTTGAGCCCGGCCCTTAATGAGAGGGTTTGACTGAATACTCTATAAATAGTGCTCAAGTCCCTCCTCCAACCCTAAAGCACAGATATTCTCACATAAGGAACAGATACAGTTATCTGACGTGAGGGGCAGTCTCATTGGGCCAGTGATCAAGAGAGTTATAGAAGAGAAGAACTTGAGAGGGATCGTCACTATTCCGCATCAAGATCGATGGGTTCCTAATCAGGTGTGTTAATTTCTTTACCTTAATTATTGTGTTCTAGATTCTTGCTATGGAAATCTTGAGTGTTGTTTTTCAACTTTTAACTTGTGGTATCAGAGCCTCCATAGACTAAAATTCGAACCTTCGAATTTGCCCTGTTTTTGGAATTTTTCTCATGAAAATTTTGATTTTGATCAATAATTCGGAATCTACTCATTGAGGCGAGAAGAACCATGGGTGGTGCGTCCCCATCGAACACTGCACGCACCCCGATGCCCTGCCGGTGCTCCTGGCCAGCGTTAAGCACGCGCGGCCACGCGTAGGGGCGGCTCACGCGTGCTCCACACGCGCGATGACGTCAGCATTTGGAAAGGCCAACCCGACCCGTTGACCTGCTCCAACCCAGTTGACCGTTGATCGAATCCGACCCGACTCGTTGAATCGACCCGTCGACCATCTGGTCGGACCGGCCGAACCAGGTTTACGGTCGGATCGGAGAGCCAGCCGAATTGGGCCGGTCGAGCCCGCAGGCATGCAACGCACGTGAGGCATGTGAGGCCCACGCATCGCGCCTTGAGGAGGCCCGTGGAAGCTCCAATTGGAGTGTGGTCGACAGCGTTGGACTCATGATGAAATTCTCTACAAGATGGTATGTGTATTTTTCATGTTTGAGATTTTTATGAATGAGAAAATACGTAAATAATGCTATGTACGGTGTATTTTCCCAGTATTTTTGCGTATTTTCCTATATTTCTCTATGGTTTTGGAAGTGCAGGTACAAACTTACATGTATATGATCACATGCAGAATATGTAGAGTGTGATTCATTGATAGCATGTATATGGTTTAACATGTATCGATGTATTGATAATGTAATTAGCATGTCATGTGATTTTAGTGATTAATAGCCCCTATTTTCAAGACTAAAATTGCATGTATATGGTAAATGTGAGATATAAAGTTTATATCCCTAGTATGAGCGAGTTTTAAGAATTCAATTGAGTCGTGATTGCCAAAGTGGCACACTTGATTGAATTTGAGAAATATCAGTCTCATATTGTGGTGGAATGTCTCCTATTCTAATGCGTGATCATACTTCCCAAGGAGGTGATGTGTATTGGTTCATAGAGGGTTTCATGTGCAGCATGCGTGAGGGGTGACTGATCCTAGTGATTCATACATCCAAAGGTGATGAATTCACGAAGATTGAAATATATTCTCATGGCCGCTGTCATGTTGGGAGTATACAACTGCATGTCATATTTTCTGCCCAAAGGTGATTGTATGATGATGTATGTAACTCTCAAGATGAATACTCGCATTATGCTAATTGTATACATTGTTTGTTTGTTTTAGTCACCTTATTTGTGAACGGCAAATCTATTATGATTGAGGTTTTTATTGCTTTAAATTTTAAAATATGAATAGATGATTTTCTGTTTGAAATTGAGCTGGCAGATGTTCATATTGCTCTACTAAGGATAAGATGGTAGATTTTATTATCAATGATACAGATTCCGAGAAAGCACATTGTGCAGCTTGGGAAAAGAGCAATTGAGTTTGCTTTTAATCTATTAAGCAATCCATACAGGTCCACTTTAAAAGTGGTTTGTCAGCTGACTGCATTGCTAAACATATTAAGGTAGGCTTGGAGATTTGAAATTATGTCTTGTTTAATGCTAAGTTGGTTACATCTGCAAGGACTCTTCAACATAAGGTATGTTATATTTGATAATGTTAAGGTTTACATCCTAAGGATGGTAAGGCATTTTTCCCTATATGCCTCTAATTCTAGTAACAAAAGTGGGTATAACGTCCAAAATCGTACTCATAAAGGAACTCATTAAATCATTGGTCATTCTGATAATTTTGGATCCTAAGAAAGCATCCTTTAATAGGATAGTGACTGCTGCTTCTTTTGTAAGAGGTAAAGTCACATAAAGAAAGACTGCGATAAATTTAAAACTTGGTTATACAAACGTGAGCATACAGGTAATGATTCTTTGGCATTGGTTTATGAATCCAATTTATCAGAAGCCACATCCAGTTCTTAGTGGTTAGATAACGGTGCAACTAATAATGTTGCGTTTACTATAAAGGGATTAATAAATCATAGGAAGCAAAATAAGGATGAATCAAAACTCATCATAGGAAACAACAATAAAGCTGACGTTGAGTTCGTGAGAGATGTCATTTTAATTTTATATTCTAGTTTTAATTTGATGTTAAGAAACACATTTTATGTACAATCCTTTAGAAGGAACTTAATTTCCGTATCATGTTCGGACATGTGTGGCTAATTTTATTTTAAAATAGTAAACAATAATGTTTCTAAATCTTTTAATTTAAAATAGGTTGGGTGCTGTAATATGTCCAATTGATTGTACAAATTATGTTCAACTCCCAATGATATGTACGTCGTTTATACAGCTAAAAAGGTTGTTTCCAAAAAATCTTTACCTTAGGAACGGTCTTATGCATTGTGGCATAAATGTTCTTAGTCACATCTTTAGTGAAAGAGTGGAAAGACTGATAAAGGCTGACTTCCTATGTACTCTTAAAAGTAACCTAGAGACACACGTAGACTGTTGTAGAGGTAAGATGACTAAGAAAAAGAAGAAATCTGCAGTCCGAAGTCTTGACCTGTTGAAGGTCATTCACACCAATATAAGTGGACCATATACGGCAATAATGTGATAAAATAATTTTTTCTGCCCGTTATAACGATTTTTATTGATAACTATTTTATCACATTTATTGATGACTATTCCCGTTATGGTTACCTGTACTTGATTAAGGAAGAGTCTGAATCTCTTGACATGTTCAATATTTTTTTAGATTGAAGTTGAGATACAGTTGGGAAAAATTATAAAGGTTGTCAAATTTGACTGTAGTTGTGAGTATTATGGCAGTTATGGCAATGCTGGATAGCTTAACGGTTGTTTGCCAAATATTTGAAGGATTTTGGAATAGTAGTTTAGTTTACTATGGTTGAAATTCCTAAACAAAATGGTGTGGCCGAAAGACACAATCACATCTTTATGGATATAATGAGGAGTATGATTTATAGGACTAATTTACTTGATTTTCTATGAGGGTCAAGCTTTGAAAATTGCGTTTTATATTCTAAATCGCGTTTCTACCAAAGCTATTCCATTGTTTTTCGTTTTTTATGTTATGGACTGGACGTAAACCTAGCATGTATTACATAAAGTTTTGGGGATGTCCTGCAAAATTGAGGTTACATAATCCAACATTAAATAAGTTGGACTACAGAACCACTGTGTGTTATTTCGCATCTTACACAGATCATTCGAAGGTGTATCGATTTTATAACCCCAATAGAGGCATAATAATTGTGGAAACATAGACAATAAAGTTTTTGGAGTTTGATGTGTCCGAAAAGAGTAGATGCTCACAGACTATTAAAGATAATAGTATGGTGGGGACCATTGTATTGTTTTCTCTGCTTATGTAGACGATTGTGGAGTCTCCCACGCCTCAAACTAAACCTATTGCGGATCAGGTGCCTGTTGTTGAGGAAGTTCTTGATGAAATTCCTCAAGTTTCTCAAGTGCAAGATGAGGTTAAAGTAGCTCCGCTAAGAATTTCCATTAGACAGAGACGATCAGTTATACCACCAAACTATATAGTCTATCTAGGAGAGCATTGCTATGATATTGGTTACATGTAGTTGATCCAGTAACTTATATGGATGCTGTTTATTATCCTCAATTAGATTTGTGGTTGGACGTGATGAAAGACGAGATATAATATATGAAACATAATGGTGTTTGGGAGCTTGTTAAATTGCTTGAAGGACAAGTGCCCATCGCCTGCAAATGGGTGTATAAGACTAAGAGGGTCTCTAAAGGAAAGATTGAGAATTTTAAAGCTAGCCTGGTAGCCAAGAATTTCACTTAGAGAAAAGGAATCGACTATAAATCATTTTTTTCCCAGTCTATTTAAAAAAAAAAATCTAAGTGATCATGGCTATAATATTCTATTTTGATATATAATTATGCCAGATGATGTTAAAACTTTTTTTTTTTTAAATGGAGACTTTTATAAGGATGTCCATATGATATAACTTGAAGGTTTTGCAGCTGATGATTCAGGTAAGCTTGTGCATAGACTAAAAAGTCTACTTATGGCCTTAAGCAAGCTTCTAGATAATAGTACTTGAAGTTTCATAGTGTTACCTCCTTATTTGGTTTTGTTGAGAATGGAGTAAATCAGTATATATACTCCAAGGTCAGTAGGAGAAAATTTATTTATTTATTCATTTATTTTTTCGCAATTCGTTGTTGAAAATTTTTGACATAAAGGACCTTGGTGAGACATCTTTTGTCTTTGGCATTGAGATCCATAAGGATCGTTCTCGCCATGTATTGGGTTTGTCTTAGATGACATATGTTGATTGTATTTTGGCAAGATTCAGGATGCAGTATTGCAATTTCATTAAGAGTGATTGACTGAATTTGTCACAATATCCTCATTTAGAAATTGAGAAAACCCAAATAAAGGATGTACATTATGCTAGTGTACTTGCAACTATAATATATCCAAAAGTTTGCACTAAGACTAGACATTGCTTTTGCAATGAGACTTTTAGGTAGATATCAATTAAATCCAGGACATGATCACTGGGTTGCAATCAAGAAGGTCTTAAGGTACTTAAAAAAGACAAAAGATTTTACACTGATTTGCAAATATGTTCAAGACCTTAGCTAGTAGGGTATTCGGATTCAGACTTTACTAACTGTCAGGATGACATGAGGTCGACAACAATATATATATCTTTATGTTAGTAGGCAGTGCAGTTTAAAGAAAAGCGAGAAATAGAAATCAATATCATCTTTTACCATACAAGTGGAGTTTATAGCATGCTTTGGCTGCTACTCAGATTATTTGGCTCCACAATCATATTAGGGAGTTGACTGTATTTGACTTTGTGGATATGCCCATACGGTTGTATTGTGACAATAACTCTACGGCGTTGTTTATTAACAACAACAGAGATCTCAAGGGGTTTAAGCATATGGCGATCAAGTAATTATGACGTTAAAGTAGAGCATATTTCACAGATATTATGGTTGCAGATCCACTAACTAAAGGCCTTTGCCCATATGTATTTGATTGACATGTCATTAGGATGGGCTTAGGAGCATCATGAGATGTTGTTAAGTGAGAGCTGTTTTTTGTTTTGCCCTAATAAAGTTTACATCTGTGTTTGTTATATTTTGTAACATTTAGATATGTATCAACTTTTGCATTTAATAAAGTGTTTATGAATGTATTGTTATTATGTTGAATACATATTTGTTGAAAATTTCAAGGTGTTGTGTAAACCTTGAGTAAAGAGAATGACACATGATGTATCACTCTTTATGAGGTGTTATTCCATTGCCACACTACCATATTGAATCCATATTAGTAAAGTTAAAAGTATTTGTGACCATGAAAGGCTCTGTGTGTATTCATGCAGTTACAGCCATGATTCGGTGTTTGAGGCTTTATGGGATCGGATTAACTATTAAGAATTATCTCTAGACCAATAGAAGGTGCACACATACAAGTGCGTACACACAGTACAGTTTCAATTAATATAGCCCAAGTGGGAGAATGTAATAGTTTTTCTAATATGTGGGCTACATTAATTGATATTGTCATTTACCTTTATATGAGATTGGTCTAATGAGGTTAGATATAAATATTCTTAATTAGTGTAATATAGGACTGGCTTGTGTGGGACGAGTTGAGCCCGGCTCTTAATGAGAGGGTCTGATTGAAAACTCTATAAATAATGCTTAGGTCCCTCCTCTAACCCTAAAGCACAGATATTCTCACATAAGGAACAGATACAGTTATCTGACGTGAGGGGCAGTCTCATTGGGCCAGTGATCAAGAGGGTTATAGAGGAGAAGAACTTGAGAGGGATCGTCGCTATTCCGCATCAAGATCGATGGGTTCCTAATCAGGTGTGTTCATTCTTTTATCTTAATTGTTGTGTTCTAGATTCTTGCTATGGAGATTCTAGGTGTCGTTTTTCAACTTTTAACAGTATGGGCTTAGCTGATCTTTGCTTCACAACATTTATGCACATTCCTTGCTCTACAGTTTGCATTACTTTTGAAAAAATGGTAAAAAAAGTCCCACACCTATTGCACTTTTGCCGATTTAGTCATAAACATTTCAATTTTGCCAATGCAGTCTTAAGCATTTCTATGATTTTCGAAATCAGTCCTAAAGGTTTAGGACCTAATTGGCAAATCATAAAAAGTTTTAGGATTGAATTGGCAAAAGTGTAATAGGTTTAGGACTTTTTGGACAAATTTTCCCATTAGCTTCCACAGTATTACTTAGATATTGCATTTATTTTATGTAACATAGTCTTATAGACCTTAGAACTGCCTTAGTCACAACTAACTTTGGTATAGGTGGTACGAAATAATTTTCCAGTGTCCCATATGTTTCTTTCCAGTGAAATTTGGAATGTCTGAAAACTATATTGGGGCTTGTGATCGAGCTTGTTTTCGACCAAAAAAAAAAATATCGAGCTTGTCAAAAGATCACTTAGGTGGTGACCTTTTAGAAATGATGGTTCTCCATATAGGAATCATATAAAAAAATCCTCTCTAATCCGATGTTAGATTTTGAAAATAAAATGAGGAATGGATATAGCTGAGATTTGCAAAAAGTACAACTTAGCCTTCAAAGAATAAAGCACCAGTAGAGAAAGTTCTTCAAATTTGACCGTAGGACCGATTTTGGCAGCCTCCCTTCCCAAACTTGGATATGCGAACGCATCCTATCTTTCCTCTTCATCAATTAGCTATCACTTAGGAAGGAAATGTCATACGAATGGACAGCTACGTGCCATTGTCACTATCGTGTTTCTCGGAGTACACGCCGTATCAAACTGAAGAACTTGGAGTCAAACCCTTTCTGCTATATTTGTCACTCATGTGCCCCCGAGGAAGACCGGCGATCTTAAATGGTCAAATGTTCAACTGCATGCATGGCGGCGGCGACGAACTTGAGATGGTCCCAACTGTCAAAAATAAATGCTTTGAGGTCGAGAGACAAAGATTTCTCAAAGTAATAAAGAAACAATTTCCACTGGTCAAAGCACTTTCTTGGAAGTGGGTAACGCCGTATGGGCTTAGCTGACCTTTGCTTCACAACATTTATGCACATTCCTTGCTCTACGGTTTGCATTACCTTCGAAAAAATGGTAAAAAATCCTACACCTATTGTATTTTTGCCGATTTAGTCCTAAACCTTTCAATTTTACTAATTCAGTCATAAACATTTCTATGATTTGCGGAATCAGTCCTAAAGGTTTAGGACCTAATCGACAAATCATAAAAAGTTTTAGGATTGAATCGGCAAAAGTGCAATAGGTTTAGGACTTTTTTGACAAATTTTCCAATTAGCTTCCACAGTATTACTTAGCCATTGCATTTATTTTCTGCAACATAGTCTTATAGATCTTACAACTGCCTCAGTCGCAACCAACTTTGGTATAGATGGTACGAAATAATTTTACAGTGTCCCATATGTTTCTTCCTAGTGATATTTGGAATGTCTGAAAACTATATTGGGCTTGTGATCGAGCTTGTTTTTGACCAAAAAAAAAATCGAGCTTGTCAAAAGATCACTTAGGTGGTGACCTTTGAGAAATGATGGTTCTCCATATAGGAATCATGTAAAAAATCCTCTCTAATCCGATGTTGGATTTTGAAAATGAAATGAGGAATGGATATAGCTGAGATTTGCAAAAAGTACAACTTAGCCTTCAAAGAATAAAGCACGAGTAGAGAAAGTTCTTCAAATTTGACCGTAGGACCGATTTCGGCAGGCTCCCCTCCCAAACTTGGATATGCGAACGCATCCTATCTTTCCTCTTCATCAATTAGCTATCACTTAGGAAGGAAATGTCATACGAATGGATAGCTACATGCCATTGTCAATATCGTGTTTCTCGGAGTACACGCCGTATCAAACTGAAGAACTTGGAGTCAAACCCTTTCTGCTATATTTGTCACTCATGTGCCCCCGAGGAAGACCGGCGATCTTAAATGGTCAAATGTTCAACTGCATGCATGGCGGCGGTGACGAACTTGAGATGGTCCCAACTGTCAAACATAAATGCTATGAGGTCGAGAGACAAAGATTTCTCAAAGTAATAAAGAAACAATTTCCACTGGTCAAAGCACGTTCTTGGAAGTGGGTAATGCCGTATGGGCTTAGCTGACCTTTGCTTCACAACATTTATGCACATTCCTTGCTCTACAGTTCGAGGGTAAAAAAAAGTCCTACACCTATTGCACTTTTACTGATTTAGTCGTAAATCTTTCAATTTTGTTAATTCAGTCTTAAACATTTTTATGATTTGCGGAATCAGTCCTAAAGGTTTAGGACCTAATCGGCAAGTCATAAAAAGTTTTAGGGTTGAATCGGTAAAAGTGCAATTGGTTTAGGACTTCTTTGACTAATTTTCCCATTAGCTTCCACAGTATTAATGAGCTATTGCATTTATTTTCTGTAACATAGTCTTATAGATCTTAGAACTGCCTCAGTCGCAACCAACTCTGGTATAAGTGGTACGAAATATTTTTATAGTGTCCCATATATTTCATTCCTGTGAAATTGAAATGTCTGAAAACTATATTGGGCTTGTTATCGAGCTTGTTTTCGACCCCAAAAAAAAACTGAGCTTGTTAAAAGATCACTTAGGTGGTGACCTTTTAGAAATGATGGTTCTCTATATACGAATCATATAAGAATCCTCTCTAATCCGATGTTGGATTTTGAAAATAAAATGAGGAATGGATATAGCTGAGATTTGCAAAAAGTATAACTTAGCTTTCAAAGAATAAAGCACGAGTAGAGAAAGTTCTTCAAATTTGACTGTAAGACCGATTTCGGCAGCCTCCCTTCCCAAACTTGGATATGCGAACGCATCTTAACCTGTTCATCAATTAGCTATCACTTAGAAGGAAATGTCATACGAATGGACAGCTACGTGCCCTTGTCACTATTGTGTTTCTCCGAGTTCATGCTGTATGAAACTGAAGAACTTGGAGTCAAACCCTTTCTGCTATATTTGTCACTCATGTGCCCCCGAGGAAGACCGGCGATCTTAAATGGTCAAATGTTCAACTGCATGCATGGCGGCGGCGACGAACTTGAGATGGTCCCAACTGTCAAACTTAGCTAGTTTGAGGTCGAGACATCTCATCTGAGTACTTGTCCTTCGGCACGACATAAAAGCCAAGTCCCCAAGTCAAATAGCAACTATCCTAAAAGTTTTTCTAGTGCATATTTAAACAGCCTTATGAACTTGATTAGCACGTCATCACAAACTCGCGCACGGATACGAGGTTTGAAATTGGGTCAGTCTTTCAAATTTCTAGATAGACACGATATCTGGTGGGTTTGGAAAAGTTCTTTCAAAGTTCAACTTCAATGTGCAAACGCACTGAAAGTGAAAGCTAAGGCTTTGATACTTGATATTTGACCATAGGACTGGTTTCTGCAGCCTCCCTTCCTATGCATGCAGTTGGCTATTTAATAAACCACGACGTCAGCGTGGGCGCTGCACACGCACTGCCTCTGGTTTTCTAATGAGGTTTTATTTCAGCACCGCCGCCGGTCTGCTACGATGGAACTCATTAATGTTTGCTGCGGCTGGACAAGTTTGATCCGGAACTGTCTAAGATTCAGCGGTCTTCTGGCGGCGCACAGTATTGATTGCATGAGAAGATATCAGATACTGTTGTTCACTCAGATTATCTTAATTCTTTTCTTTGGATTGCGTGTAAGTCTTGATCACTCAGATTTTGGTGTATTCGACGTAACTTTCTAATGGCAATGTATACTCACCACTTCTCCATTCCAAATGATAATGATGGAATAGTAGCACAGTCAAATGGCAAGAGCAGCTCAACCATCACAAGTTTTATGATTACCTCCGAGAGTTTGCTCTTGGGGATCAAAGCATGAGTTGTCGTGGCTTTTACAAGAATTTATTAGGTGGACCGAGTCCACGCTTAATCGATAATCATGTGGGCCTTAAGTATACGATAAAATTACTCTCTCAAACTTAATTTCATTAGCATATTTAGTTGGACCTATATTCACTGAAAAACTTTAGTTAATTGACTTATAGAGAATAAGGACATATTACTCGCTAAACACCAAATGAAATCTCCAATAAGGGAATTCCCTAATATTCTTCACACCTTTCATCTTAACAAGATGTGTGGCGCATCAACAGTTGATCATTGCCCAATCGACGTAGGACAAGAAGTTCCACACTTCTAATTTGCATTGAAAGCGGGCGAAATGTGTTACTAAGGAAGGGTTTAGTCTTAGGCGGATGATTTTTTTATATGATTGACTTGTACAGCATGTAGTTAAGCATGTTGTTGAGCTTGATTATGTTATATCATTAACAAGTGAACTTGTTTACACAAAATTAATAAACGTGTCATTTGTGGGTTCACCTTTTCAACCTACTTTATGACACGCTTAAACACGTTTTCTTTAGCAAGTTAGCATGTTACTCATATCAACAGGATATATTTAGACATATATAGATGGGTTGATAAACCTCGAAACTTATTTTTCACACGTTTATAGGAAGTCTATATCTTAAACATGATATACATGTTTTGTTGTGCAATCTATTTAATAAATATGTCGTGTTTTGGTTTCAGCGATATTATACAACTAATAAACGTGTCATATTGTGATGATACCAACATGAGCCGTGACGTCCCAAGGCGTCACAAAATCTAATTGGCTTAATAATTTGATTCATTTTAAAACACAAGCAGAAGACGATAATATAAATTGACATTATCAAAAGAAACATAACATGTAACTTTTTATTTATTTCTTCCTTAAGGCGTTGTTCAAATATACATCAAAAGGAGAAGGACAACTAGGGAAATAAAGGTGTAATTTACTTCTTCTGCTAGCTACACAAAAACGTCAACTCCATGCCCTCTAGAAAGTTGCCGTACAGCGCCCTAAAAGACTACCCGCTAACGGTCTGATAAACATGGAAAACAACAATAGTGAGATAAACTCAGCAAATAAATCAAGCCATGACTATTTTACTCAAACAGTTATATCACAATTAAAGAGTCTGCAAAAATACGACTTTCAAGTCCCATTATGATATGAATAATGTTATGATGTACATGAGATGCATGTCACCACTCTAGGTAACCACTCTCATTCGTATCACTATCGATTTCTTTAAGGATCGATCTTCCTTAGTACCACACAGCAATGGGCATCTCGTCTCCTACGTCACGAGGTTTATCAATTTCTTTAAGGATCGATTTCCTGCAGTACCACACAGCAATAGGCTTCCGTAGTACCACACAGCAATAGGCATCCTGATTTTCCTCACCAGCTCCCACGGCGCATCACTAGCATACAGGCCAATGGTCCTCACCGTTACCCTTATAATGATATGTATATGCATGTAATGACGAGAATGCAAGTGCCAAATTTTATATTCAACAATAATCATAAAAATAACCCAATAATTCGTCATCAGCATATCCAAAATCATATCATCAAACTTGTCCTTCACTACTTGGCACCATCAAAGTCAATCTTTTCATTAATTCACCAGCTCGTCATGACAGACATATAAAAATATTTTATAAGATGAAGACAAGGCATACAAGCAATAAAACTAGCCATTCGAAGATATTTTCATGTCTGTTGTCTCTCACGTACGGAATTCAATCACACAGTCTCATCACATCGACACAACTCCAAGTCGATAATTTCACCTCCGAAAAGACTAAAGCCTCACGAACATCAACATGTTCGGCCACCATCGAACTTTCTGATTCCATGAAATATCGCACTTTTCCATCATTTCAACAACAAACGATCACGTCGTCACAATTACTTCATTTCAAAGTTTTTGCCAACAATCACACGTACCATACGACTAGTAGTCAACTCTACGTTCAACGTTTAAAACATGCTTCACCTCTAACCACAATATAAAAGGTTGAGAAGAAGAGAAATGGCGAGACTAATCGCCTTCGATTCGGGCGAGACGCTTGAATCTTTTACTTCCTCGAGTCGCGCCGGGGATCCACGCTTCAAGGAACGAAAGACGGGCGAGATTCGAGAAGGCAAATGATGAGAATAGAGAGGAAAATGAGAGAGTACGATGTAGAGAGGATGGTCGGCCGATGGAAGAAAAATGAGGGGAAGAAGGAGAAGAAAAGAGAGACATAAAAATATAGAATGAGGGATGAGTTTAAATAAACTCTGGAAAACTTCTTCTCCAAGTTTTCTTGAAAACTTCTTAAGCAAGTCTAGAGAGAGAGAGAGAGAGAGAGAGAGAAGACTTTTTCACCAAGTTTGGCACAAAAAAACTCTAATCCTATTTTGTCTTTTTCCTCGCAAATATCTTTCTTAAAGATAGGGTTTCTAGAATGGGTAATTTGATAATTTCACTCTTGACACTATTCATATGGGCTCAGGCTTAATTATGAAATAGGCCTAAAATGGGCCTTTGAGGGCAAAACCGTAATTTCCTCCTATTTGGGCCCTTGTGGCCAAATTTGAAGGAGAGTGAGGCCCATTGGGCCTTGCCAAACCCATGAGCTCTCTTCGACTCTTAATTTCCGGCTTACCGTCACTTATCCGAAAATTTAGGGTTTACCGATAAACTTTGAGATTTGATTAAGTAATGTCCAATTGTTGTCTCTCAATTCTCTAAAATCTAATACTTTTAGTTGGATTAGGACTCGTGATTCAAATCCATCGAATTCGATTTTAGTACATTTGTCGAAAATTAGGGATATCAAACAAGGACTAACCTCAACAAACATTATTAAATAACATTTTCAAATGTTATTCTTTGCACATTAAAATAGGTGAGCCAGAATCAGGATGTCACACATATTCAGGTTAGACCTAAATTTAACGCGACGTGGTTATGACTTGAAAACACATTTCTTCCAAATCACAAATCATAACAGTCAATTAAGTGTAAGCTAGGATGACCAAACATCAAACTTCGTCATGAGAAAAAAAAACAAGAAATAAAATGTAGGTAAAACCAAATAAAATCTATTTCAGTCGTCTTTTGTCATGGTTAAGACGCAGGAATTTTTTTAAGTTACTTCAAGTTGTTCTATTGTCTTATCTGCCTCCTCAATCCACCACTTTAGCTGCTAGATGCATCCTTGCTCTAATTTTGTTCTTTGTTTGAAGCATTTCTTTCCTAGAGGTTAAGAAAACTCACCTAAGGCACCGCCTAAAAGAAATTTTAATGGTTTAGAGGTTTGTGAATAATGCATGAACAGTTGAGATATGCTGAGATACTAGCGTGGCACCGAATGAAGTAAAATCCTCTTTTGGGTTTTTGGTTTTCCATTCAGCCAAGCCAAAACGACATTTTTTTTGGACTTTTGTGAATATGAAGATTATATGGATTCTATTTTTTGAATCATGAAGAGTTTATGATGACTTAAATTCTATAATTTGAATATTTATGGAGATTTTTTATGTTTAATAATTAAAGATTTTTTTATCCAATTCGAAAATTTAATACAAAATAAAAGGTAATCTCATGTTGGAAACCTAAATAAGTATTTTTGAGACAATACATGTCCCCTTTTAGCACATGGTTATATTGACCTATGTGTCTGATTAAGGAACTTCGTCCAACTAGATCTTTTACTGGTAGTCATGAACAATTGAACATGACATTATCCACAGGAAAAATTTAACAAAAAATAATGGGTGATGTTCATATTCGTAGCCCACCTCCACCAATTAAAAGACTGATTACAGGAAGTTTGCTCCAATGAAGGAAAATATGGCCGCTGTTGATGTGCGCATGCAGGGGGGCACTTGCAACATAGAAAATGCATCCGGTTAAATAATTTAAAAAAAATCAAACTAGAACAAGGAAAATTGCTGACATTTTATAACAAAAATTGAAAAGGAATCATTTCAAAAATTTCATAGTAGAAGAAAAGGAGAAGTAAAATGAAACCATACTTCTTAATTGTGGAAACAATACTACTGAACATGATTTCCTAACTTTTCAATGCAGAAGATTTCGAATTTCATTAACCAAACACGTTTTCTTCTTCTTCTTCTTCTTCTATATTTTTTTTTTTTTTGGTTGAAAAAAGGATGGACAATCTCTTCAAGAATAATTCAGCCCTCAGTGTTAGCCAAAGTAATTCAGAGGATGCTAGTTACGAAAGCTAGTGTATTTATAGGGAGCTCTTTCAAACTCTTCTTGTTCACTCAGTGATCCAAGATTTCTGACCATTTTTGCTCGCACGCTTTCGCCTCAAGAATTATAAGAACGTTCCTCCCCCCCCCC
>BCNH02000007.1:14008745-14019288 GCA_001662345.2 Metrosideros polymorpha var. glaberrima | reverse complement strand
CTATGTAACTAAAGGTTTGAATAATCGTTTATATATGTTGAAGAGGATGTTTCAGTTTCGATATACAGAAGGTACGTCGATCAAAACCCACCTAGATGAGTTTAATAAACTCATGATGGATTTAAAGAATGTCGGTAAGATTCTTGATGATCAAGAACAGGGCATGATGTTATTAGCTTCTTTACCTGAGCCATGGGAGCACTTTACTGATTCTTTGTTGCAGGGGCGTACTACGATTACTTCGGAAGAGGTAAAGTCCGCCTTATTCTCTAAGGAGTGGCAGAGAAAGTTGCGAGATGACAGTTTAGCGCAGGATGTAGCGCGAGGACTGGTGATTCGGGGTAGAGACCAACATCGGGGGTCCAGTAGTAGCAGAGGTAAAAGCAGGTCAAAGTCACGCCATAGAAAGTCCAAGGGACGCGTGAAGTGCTTTGAATGTCACGAGGAGGGGCACTTCAGGAGAGATTGTCCTAAACTGAGAAATAAAGGTAATAAGCAGAATGCCACAAGCAATGTGGCGAACGTTGCTGAGGAGAGCATTAGTGATGTAGAGGCCGTCTTGTGTGCGACTACTAGTTCGTCAGGAGACGAATGGATGCTAGATTCGGGGTGTTCTTATCATATGACGCCTCATAGGAATTGGTTTACTACTTACCAGACTGCAGATGGTGGTAGCTTTCTAATGGGGAATAACGCAACCTGCAAGGTTGTGGGGATAGGAGCAGTTCGGATTCAGATGCACGATGGGGTGGTGCGCACACTGACAGACGTGAGGCATGTACTGGAGCTTAAGAAGAACCTTATTTCTCTAGGGACACTCGATGATATCGGGTGTAAGTATATCGCTAAAGGTGGAGTACTGAAGATCTCTCGAGGTGCTATGACAGTGATGAAAGGAAAGAAAGTGAGTTCTCTCTATCATCTACTAGGAGAGACTGTGACAGGAGCTGCTGCAATTTCATCAGGTAAGTCAGATTCTAATTTGACTCAATTATGGCATATGCGGTTAGGGTACATGAGTAAGGCAGGTATGACGATGTTGAGTGAGAAAGGGTTGTTGAAAGGTCAAAAGACAGGGAAGCTTGACTTATGTGAGCACTGCATCTTTGGGAAGCAGCGTCGAGTTAAATTTACTACAGCTTTTCATTCGACTAAGCAACCGGTTGAATATATTCATTCAGACGTCTGGGGCCCGTCTCCAGTTCCTTCGAAAGGAGGTGCCCGTTATATGCTGACTTTTATCGACGACTATTCCAGAAAGGTATGGGTTTATTTTCTTAAGCACAAATCTGATGTATTTGATCGGTTCAAGAAATTTAAGGCATTGATTGAGAAGCAGTCAAATAAGCAGATCAAGTGCCTGAGAACCGATAACGGCATGGAGTTCTGTGGTAAAGATTTTACCGAGTTCTGCAAGAAAGAAGGGATTGTGAGACACCGCACAGTACCCGGGACACCACAGCAGAATGGCGTCACAGAACGGAAGAACAGAACTTTGCTTGAGCGAGCTCGATGCATGCTTTCGCATGCAGGATTAGGTAAGGAATTTTGGGCTGAAGCAATTAACATGTCTTGTTACCTGGTTAATAGATCTCCATCATCTGCTATTGAGTGGAGAACTCCTGAGGAAGTATGGTCGGGGAAACCTGTTGATTACTCCGGATTACGAATATTCGGATGTCTTGTGTTTGCTCATGCAAGTGATGGTAAGCTTGAGCCAAGGGCGAAGAAGTGCATATTTCTGGGTTATGCACATGGGGTGAAAGGCTACCGGCTGTGGTGCACTGATCCCAGATCACCCGGTTTTATAATCAGCAGAGATGTGATTTTCGACGAGACTGTAATGCTTCGAGAGAGGAGTCCTGAGACACTATCAGCAAGGCAGACGGATCGTGGTGTTAATAGTGAGGTGGAGCTTCAGGTGGAGACTCCGGAGACCTCAGAGGTAACAGAAGTTGAGACTACAGATAAGGCCGCAATTCCTGAAGTCGGTGATATTGAACAATCAACAGAGCTGCAGCACACTATAGCTGCAAGCAGAGAGAAAAGGCAAATTAAACCACCGGTACGTTATGGTTATATAGATATTGCTTATGCACTGACTGTAGGTGATGAGGTGGAGACAGATGAGCCTTCGTCTTACTCTGAGGCGATGGCTAGTTCTGAGTCATCCCAGTGGCTAGGGGCTATGAGTGAAGAGATGGAATCTCTCCATCGGAATCAGACGTGGGAGTTGGTCAAAGTACCAAAGAGCCAGAAGATTGTCGGAAGTAAATGGGTCTACAAACGGAAAGAAGGCCTTCCTGGTGTCGAGGTAGCGAGGTATAAGGCGAGACTTGTTGCGAAGGGGTATACGCAGCGGGAAGGCATTGACTACAATGAGGTATTCTCTCCTGTGGTAAGACATACTTCTATTCGTATTTTACTTGCCTTAGTTGCTGCACAGGATCTCGAGCTGGAGCAGCTAGATGTGAAAACTGCTTTTCTTCATGGTGAGTTGGAGGAGCAGATTTACATGAGGCAGCCTGAGGGATTTGCTATTCCGGGTAAGGAAGATCATGTTTGTTTACTAAAGAAATCTTTATATGGGCTGAAACAATCTCCTAAACAGTGGTATAAGCGTTTTGATTCTTTCATGGCTAGTCAGGACTATTCTAAAAGTCAGATGGATAGCTGTGTTTACTTTAGGAAATTGGAAGACGGGTCTTTGATTTATTTATTATTATATGTTGATGATATGTTGATAGCAGCTAAGAATATGTCTGATATTGATGTGCTGAAGCGGCAATTGAGTGCTGAATTTGAGATGAAAGATTTAGGTGCCACAAAGAAAATATTGGGTATGGAGATTTTGCGTGACAGGACTGCAGGAATTTTATGTCTGTCTCAAAAGAAATATATTGAGAAGATTGTTGCACGTTTTAATATGCAGTTAGCGAAATCTGTGAGTATACCTTTAGCAAAGCATTTTAAACTTTCAGTTAAGTTATCACCGCAGACTGAGGAGGAGGAGGAACGTATGTCCCGTGTTCCATATTCTAGTGCAGTGGGTAGTATTATGTATGCTATGGTTTGCACTAGATCTGATATTTCACAAGCAGTGAGCGTAGTCAGTCGTTATATGAAGCGACCAGGTAAAGTTCATTGGAAAGCCGTGAAGTGGATCCTCAGATATTTGAAGGGGACTGCAGACGTTGGTATTGTATACCAAAGGGAAGGCAATGGCAGTGAGACCACTGGTTATGTGGATTCGGATCATGCCGGTGACTTGGATGAATGCAGATCTTTAGCAGGGTACGTATTTACACTAGCAGGTGGTGCAGTTAGTTGGAAGGCATCCTTACAGGATCACGTTGCCTTGTCTTCGACTGAGGCAGAGTACATGGCACTGACCTTTATTGCGAAAGAGGCGATATGGTTACAAGGTTTGCTCTTGGACTTTGGGTTAGAACAGAAAAGTGTTGATATACATTGTGACAACCAAGGTGCGATACATCTGGCGTATAATCCGATTTATCATGACCGAACAAAGCATATCAATATCAGGTACCACTTCATCCGAGATGTCTTAGCGAAGGGTAAAGTTGTTGTGAAAAAGATAGCGACATCGGATAATCCTGCAAACATGATGACTAAGCCTGTTCCTTTGGCGAAGCTCAAGCTCTGCTTGAGCTCAATTGGCGTCTGTGGAGAGTGATCGCCCATTGGGGCGTTGGGAGAGCAGCATGGATGACGAGCATTATGACTTGGTTTCAAACTTCGAGCCAAGGTGGAGAATTGTTAAATTATGTCTCGAGTTTGAGCCCGAATATTGATTTGTTAAATCAAATCTGTTAGAACGATAAGAGTTTCTAATGGACTACTTTCCTATTTTAGATTAGAATTCTTATCTCGAAGGATATACACTAATTCACGTGAAGATCTATTCTGGGTTGAAGATTATTATTTAAGTTTGACTGGTCAACTGAGACTCCTTCGTGTACGACGTCTTCAGCAAAGAAAAGGAATATTGGACTTGTTTTGGCCGAAAATAACAAAAGGAAAATAGGTGGGGCCCAAGTCAACCTTCTCTTTGTTGACTGCTTATATAAAAGCTGCAGGGTTTCTTTCTGACCTTAAGCCGCACAAAAAGAAAAGAAAAGAACTGCCGTACAGAGACTTCAGGAGCGAAGACGAAAGAGGAACTCTTTGCGACGTCCTCTTGATCACACGGAGGAGTCTTGAGCGCAGTGGATTTGTACAGTGAGTTTACATCCGATTAAATTGTTTTATTTGTAAACACTTTGGGGTTGGGTGTAATCTAGGTGTGGGAAACACTCGAGCGTATTGAGCGATTGTAACTACGAATTCTCCGATTATAGTGGATTATTTGTTGCTGGCTCTCCCCGTGGATGTAGGTACCGATACTCGGACCGAACCACGTAAATCTCTGGTGTCTTTATTATTCCTCGTTTATTTCTCTGGAATTTTCGCATTGACTTATTTGCAAGATTCTGTCGTTTTCCGCGTTAATATTACAACAGAAATTGTGATGGGCCTTGTGGCTCTCCTTGTTTTTGCAATTTCCTTTTGGAAGTACAAATGGAGAGACGGGAAGCTTCCTCCAGGTTCCATGGGGTTGCCCTTCCTAGGAGAGACCATTCAGTTCTCCATCCCTAGCAAGTCCATAGACCTCCCTCCTTTCCTCAAGAGAAGAATTAAAAGGTATAACAACCAACTATTCTCGTGAATTTGTTTATTATCCTGTAACTTTTCTGTTTTTCACTGTCGTCAAGCTTAGAGCAATAACCGAGTTTCCTGTCTTTCGGGACTTTCCTTGTCAGGTACGGGACGTTGTTCAAAACAAGCTTGGCCGGTCGTCCCGTGGTGATATCCACAGATCCGGAGTTCAATAAGCATGTTCTTCTCCAGGAAGGAAAATTGGTGGAACTGTGGTACCTGGACTCGCTTTCAAAGCTCGTCGGGCACGACACGCCGGACTTGGAAGTTAAGACTAACGCAACTGGGTATGTCCACAAACACCTCAGACATTTGATCCTAGATCACATGGGTCCAGAGAGCCTCAAAGGGAAGCTCCTTCGTCAGCTTGAAGCCATGGCTGAGAAGACCCTCGATGCTTGGTCAACTCAACCATCAGTAGAAGCCAAACAGGGTTGCGCCGCGGTAATAGACATTCGCAGCTCTAACATTACATTAACTACCTGGAGACCCAGCAGCCGGACCTCAATTAAGAAATATCTTGCAGATGATATTCGAGTTCACCTCGAAGCTTCTCCTAGGTTACGATGCTGAAAAATCAGGGGAAAATCTCACCGAGGATTTGCGTACTCTCATGAACGGTCTCATGTCCCTTCCAATAAACATTCCGGGCACTGCTTTTCACAAGAGCTTAAAGGTACTAAGAAAATCACTGATTTATGACGTCCTCCTTGTTATAGAACTCCTAATTCTCTGAAGTAACAGAAGGGAAAAAAAACAAACCTGCAGAGCCAAAAGAAGCTACTGAATATGATTCGAGGGAAGATAGCCGAAAGAATGGGCTCACCAGCAGGAATGCGAGAGGCGGACATCCTCGATCATGTCCTTGTGGATATGAAAACAAAGAGCTTTCTCTCAGAGAAATTCGTCACCTACATATTCATGGCGCTCCTAATAGCCAGCTTTGAATCAATAACTTCCGCTTTAATCATGGCCCTTATCCTCATCACAGAAAGCCCTCAAGTGGTCCAAGAACTCATCGTAAGTTAATCGATTCATATTATGCGTTCTAATTGTTCGTTCTCTCAAGGAAATTAGTTGAGCTTTATTGCTTGACCACCCCTCCATCTCCTACCAAATTTTGTGACTGTCCATATATAAAGCATTCAATCTGCGAGTCATCTTTTTCGCTTTTCACAATGACCCCTTTTCGATCGCCATCATTTACCAGAAGGAACATGAGGACGCCCTCCAGAAGAGGAGGAGTTGGGGTGCAGTAGGAATAACGTGGGAGGAATACAAGTCCATGCCTTACACCATGCAAGTGAGTCAAGGCACAAACGAAATACTCGATCTTCTTTTTATTCCTTTTCTTGTTCGCTAATTAAGTGTTTCTAATTAAAAATTATGGTAATGAACGTATCATTGGTATAATAGGTCGTCAATGAATCACTCAGATTGACCAGCAGCGGACCCGGCATTATGAGAAGAGCAATCAAAGACATTGAATGGAATGGTAAGAGTTTCCCGAGTACAACATGTTGCTTCAGCACGCGTATCTGTCTTTCTAATATAATGACAGTTGAGGGAGGAGAAAAGCAAGTGCGTATGCTATACTGCGTTTAGTTGGAGCTCTGAAACTGAGATCCACCGACCATGATTCCCTCTTTTTGATTGACAGGATATGTAATTCCGAAAGGTTGGACAATTTTCATTAGTCAATCTGGGGTACATCTAAACCAAGAAGTATTTGAAAATCCCCATCTCTTTGATCCCTCAAGATGGAAGGTACGAAGTTTCTTATTGTATCAATTTGTTGGGAGTTTGATTATGTTGCGACTGAGACATCTTAATTTGAACCCAAAAAGAAAGTATGTCCATAGTTTTTCTGCCTGTAATGTACACTAACGCTATGGAAACAAATTGTCTTTATATGCAACATGAACAGCGATTGGACGGAGGGAACATCACAGGAAGATATTACATACCCTTTGGAGGGGGCGGGAGGCAATGTGCTGGAGCTGAATTTTCCAAAGCTCTTTGTGCAGTATTTCTCCAAGTTTTGGTGACCAAATACAGGTGAAAACTCACGTACAGCATTCAAATCACATTGTTAGGAGAATGTAATGTTCAACTGTTGACGGTCAATTTGGCAGGTGGACAAAGGTGAAGGGAGGAGAAATTATTCGCACTCCAATGTTAAAGATTGGAGGAGGTTTTCATATCAAGGTCTCCAAGATTCAAGAATAAGGCACTCATGCCAGAGCCTATAATATATATATATATATATGTACGTTCTTCAAATGTGGTCTGAAGTTGAAATAAACGTAGTGGGAAGTAGTCGGGTATGAGCACGTTTGTCTTCCTAGTTTTAAGGAAATAATGCATTCTTGAAATCCAAGGGCATGTAAAGTCTCCAGCAACCATTTTGGGGAAAATCTTATGACAGAGTATTTAGGTGATTATACATAGCTTTCTGCAAGCGCTAAGATGTATCCATCCAATCATCGACTCGTCACTAATCGAGACACGAACACTACTGTATGATGAAAAGTTAATTTGATAATCATATAGAAGACTTCACTGGTATAGAGAGATTATGAAGATGCACAACGAGCACCATATCTGTGTAGCTATCCAGATTCAACGAGACTTGACATGGCCCAACTGGTACTCACCAATTCTATTTCCTTCCAAGATTGTAAAACTGATAAGTGAAGGAAGACCACATAGATATAAAAAGCATATAGGACCGTTGTTAAGTGATGTGAGACAAAACTTCAATAGGGAGAAAAGGTCGGGCAGTATGCTTTTTAGGGCGAAAATCGAAGAGGTCGGGTCGCTGAACAGGGGATTTTGGTGCGCTACTTTGCCAAAACAGTGAGAACAGTGCTTGTTTAAAGTCGGAATGTACTAAAAATCTCCGAAGATAGCCATTTAAATATACCGCTAGCCATTATGTTTCTTCCTGTACTTTTCACCATCTAAATATACCGATAGCCAACATATACATATACTCCACTGGTTTTACACTATACCGGTGTTTATTTCTATCTCTGAAGAATTTTAGTGAGCTAGCAGATCATATCAAGTTCTACTTCAACACATGCAGAATTGAACGCAATTTTGCACCCAGTTTTCCTTATCTTTGTTTCAGATTATAATTACTTTGCACTATGAGTGGCATTATGAAGTTATGACTAGATTTGAATGTAAACCATCATGATTTGCCCAAACAAGATTTATCTTCATTCATCTCAACAATTGCCTTGTTGTCATGATTTCAGTTGACATTCTTGGGAGGTCTCAGTACACATTTGTAGTACTTCCCCAGAGCCCAAATAGAAAAGATGTTCCTATTTTGTGCAAATGGGTTGTATATGCGTCCAAAACTTTTAAAGGGCCGAGGGAATGTGGGTCTAGAAAATTAAGATTGAATAAGAAAGATTGAAAATGAGTCCACAGTTGAACCCATTTTCGACCCATTTTCCCATCTCATCAGACATATAGTTCCTGTTAAGAACTCCTACAAACTCCTGCAAGAAAAGAATTAATTATGATCAGAGGACACGGCTCAATCAGTACTCATGAGCATGGCATGATAAGTTCTATGGCATTTACAGACACGTTTTATGAATTCTTGTTATTATACTAATAGTTGGGGTGTGAAGATGATTCAACTCAAATATGTGACTCAAAACGATAGCACTTTAGTCTTATCAAATATACTTGGCGAGTAATCTAGGCAGGTTATAGCACTGCATGCGTCTGCTGTACCTCCAGTATTCATCATACCTGTTGTGGAAAATCACCATTTTCCATCTGCGAATTGATCAACTCTTTTGTTGCACGATGAAAAGGGGTTGGATCTCACACAGCCTAACCAATCATTCAGGATCATGAGAAGCGAATTACTAGTGTTTACACATCTCAAGGACAAACTCACGTCTATGTACCTGTCCAGATTCAATAAGAGCCAACATAGCCCAACCAGTATTCACCAAATGCTTTCTGTTTCATTCCAAGTCTGTTTCCTTCGTTACTCTGTGCACTCGCTGGGCAGGGACAACGACGAAGCAACCTGGACTGGTTGACAAGAGCGACAGAGAAAATAGTGACGGTGCAAGGATGTCGCGGCTGGATGAACCTTGTCACGGTGGAACTGGGCTTCGTGGCGGCAGGCTTCGCGGCAGCAAGCATAGATCGTGGGTTGGGATCGAATTGCGAGGCAGCGTCGCGTGGGGGAATCAGCGCGTGTCGGTCATGGGGCACGGCAAAACAGGACTCCAATTCTCTCTGATTCTTCTTTCGATTCTCTCCCTTGTTTTAATGAATGGAGTGAATCTATGAAAAGACCCCCTTTTCTGTGCGGCCTCGCTCTTCTTTATATAGGTCAGGATATCAAACTTTGGACAAGGAAAAGAATTCTATTCTTTTATTCCCTACCAATAACGTGAGATTCACTTTTACTTCTTTCCTTTCTTTATTATTTTGCCAATATTGCGTGAATGTGGCCAGAGAATCATGCATCAATTCTTTCTTCCTCTTTATTTAATGCTGGTCAATTTTATTGCCCCCATGTTGACCGAATTTTGCTCAATTTTATGGCTTCCAAGTGTGGATGGGCTTTCTCCATATGCAAATCGGTGGCCGCGTACACGGTGCTCTTTCTTTATATTGGTTCCCTCAAATAGTTGAGCATGTACGAATTTATTGGGAATCCATTCAAACTGCTTCTTTGCCATTTAACAATTTAGGATACCCATGTGCACAGCACATGTAATTTCGATCCGCATGGAGGAATTACCAGCTTATCCAAAGTTTAATGCTGTTACGGGCTCAACTCAAAACCATTCATTCTAAGTCCATCCACCACCGGTATGATAATATGCAAAGCTATGAGTTTGTCTATATGTAAAATGCTCCTAATATCTATATGCAATTTATTTTTATTTTTTTAGAGGTCGGGGTCGATCCCTAATTTTTACGCAATAAATGACTAAATGGAACGCCAAAATTTAGGTATTAACAATGATGGAAACAATGATCAGGAGAGTTGCCATTTGATTTGGGAATCAAAGTCCGAACCGTCGCTTTTAAGCTTCTAATAATTTGCTTCGTGAGCGAGCTAAATGTGCGCCGTTGGACGAGAAATTATGGGGCTTAATCTAACCACTTGGGGCAATGACGATGACGTATGACGGCACAGTCAGCTTCTTTTAAAGCAAATGAAAAAAAGGGAAGGAAAGGACGGTTAATATATTGTTTTGGCGACAGCGTTTTATGACTGCTTGCGTAAAAAAGGGTCTTCTCCGATGGCGTATACGGATAAAAGTGCAACAATAGTTTCCAGCATGTTGCAATAGAAGTTAGCCATGTATAATAAGATTTGAGCTGCACCCGTGTGCTGTTCCATACTGCATATGGAGATTGTTCTCTCCATTGACGGCGGACAGAACAGATGCTCAAAGTATGCAACGCGTTACAGATCCGATAAATGTGTATGTCATCTTCATATCATTTTTTCTTTGAAGGAAACACGTCTATGCTCATAATGATTAACAAGAGATGAGCATAAATAATAGGAAAGGTTTATCTCATTATTCAATATAAAGTAATACATACATAAGTATGGGATCTGTAGCCCGGATTCCCATTATAAAGAGGTGAACTAGTCCAATCCAAACCGATCCTACATCATAACAGATGCACACCATGACCATACTGAACTACTAAAGTTTTGTAACTCCATTTTCGTTCTTGCTTTATTCATAGACTAAACACAACATAAGAGGGTAGATGACATAGCTGTTATTGGTCCTGTGGATATCAAGACGGTCGTTCA
>BCNH02000007.1:13985945-14000164 GCA_001662345.2 Metrosideros polymorpha var. glaberrima | reverse complement strand
CAAAGCCCTATTGTAAAATATATTTCTTTATATCTTTCGACTGTAGATTGTTGAAATAAGACATTGTGGAAGCTAGTTAAGGATTAAATTTAGCCATATGTTCACTGGTTTAAGAGCACCTCTAGCCTTGTTTCATATGAACACATAAGGTCCTCTTAAGTTGTAATCTTGCACCATTTCTACCGTATATGCACTTCTGATCTTGGGTGCTAATAATATATCTATATATTTATGGAAAATCACACTTGCATATGTGTGTAAGAACGAGTATTATAGATGTGTAAGTGTCGAGCCCTCCTTCCATATATTCTTATTATAGATGTGGCAAAACAATGGCTAATGAAATCGCAAGACTGCTATTGTATCATAAATATTTATCCCTCTCTATTTAAATAATCATTTACAAAAGAAAAAAAAAATAGCAAGAATGCAACAACATAAATTGAATCACTTTGATTGTGAGAGACTCGAAGAGAAGAGCTTCTCAGTCGTGGTTGAGAAAAAAATAAACATTCCGGATACTAACTTTCACGAGAAGATAATGGTTGTGAAAATATTATTTATAAATTATTTATGTTATTGGTTATGGAATAGTTTTATTCGTTCTTGATCAGTTTTTCTTTTTTCTTAGTGTTGGTGAGATACCACATTTTTCTACTCTAAAGCTGGCCTTCATAAGAAATGCCATAGCCCATTGAATATCATGATCTCCTCAAATTTCATACTTCTCAATAATTGTTTTGTAAATACACATTCAAAAGAAAAAAGATCGATTCTTATTAGAGAAAATATCTTTCTACAGCCAAGCAATTCCAAAAAATTGCTCTCAATCAGACCAAGACTAGTGAAGCAATATTGTATTCTTGGCAAGTGGAGCAAGAGTTTTCAAAGCTAACAAACTCATTAACTAGGGGTAAATCTCATTTTATCTTTCCCTGAATAGAGCCTATAGCTTTAGAAAGTTATTTTATTGCATTTGTCATAGCTAATGTCTATCGATACGTCATTAGCTATAATAAAGGGAAACAATTTTCATTTTTTAAATTTCAACAGTGAAAAGAAGCTTTTTAGTTGTTTTCATAAATTTCCAATAGAAAATGCAAACATGAGTTCTACAAAAAATTTCAACAGTGAAAAGATTCTTTTGGACAATAAATAATTGAATTATTTGAGTATAATAAATCGACAGTGACAGGGATATTTCTTTACATATGCACTTTAGCTTTCAGTGCGTACATACGAACTGACGTCATCGCTTATTATATTACTTAAATAAGTATACGGTTTTGTGATGGTTCTTTTTCTATATATTTTTTTTTTGGTCGGTTTGTGATGGTGTTGATGGGGCCCAATTTTTATAGTCAAATTATATTTCTTGCTTGAATATGGGCTCTCGCATTCTTTGAATGGGGACAAGACACTTCTAGGAGAGTATGACATTTGACTTGGGATATTGCTTTTGTCATATATCTAATAATGATTTGATTTGTAGGCGAAAATACCTGGGCCGGCTGCATAATGATGTGCGAACATGCCAGCTGCATTTTTATTTTTTTTAATAATCTTTAAATTCCCCAACATGCCCACATTAATTTTCTGTTCGCCATACTATCATCTCAGACTAATGCTCATAATCTAAAGACCCATTTCTCTCTCATCATATTTTATTCTCCATTATTAGCGGTCGTTACTTTGAACTAATAGTACGCACGCCCATATAAAGGTCATATCTATTTCGCCCATTTTTATTATTATTTTGTGATATGAATAAGATCTAAAGCCGAATACAATAATTAACGTCTAGAGTCTACCATCCTTGTTTTCTTACTAAAAAATACACGAAATAATTCTTTAAAAACCCAGAATCAATCGTCTCCGCCCCTAAAGGCCTAGAAACGGTCGCCAAAGAGAATTAGTGATGACACTCTCTGCAGTCATTGCCTTTACCTTCGCCACCAAAAGAGAACTGGCGATGGTATCCTGGATCGTATCAATTGCTTCTCAAGGATGACTTCTCATCTCTAAATTTGCTTTTTAAAATTCATAAATAAAGAAAAAGTGAGTATCGGCTCCTCAATATTGAATAAATATTGAAAACTAATATAAAAGTGAGAATTTTTCGGACTCCAACAACTCCAATAGACTTAAGACTTAAGCAGGTCTTCAAAAGGCTCAAAGGATGACTAAGGGAAGAACCCGTCCGGGGTGAGAGTCCTCGTAAGAGTCATTTGTATTCCTTCTCTCTCGAAAAGACAAACTTGGGAAGGAATTAGGGATATAGGACATGCAGACATCGGCATGTTAAAATATGGAGATTCCAAAACTAAAAGAAATTCACATTAACACGCCAAATCACCGATTCATTGTTGGGTTTTGCTAGTATAATAGTCTTTGGGAGAGAATTAGGGATACAGGACGTACGGGCACTGGCACATTAAAATAAGGAAACTCCAAAACTAATAGAAATTTACATTAACACGCCAAATCACCGATTCACTGTTGGTATTTGGGCTACTTTAAAGGCTAAAACGCCCTTAGAATTTTCCACAAAAATGAGGTCTTCAGCTGAAATATGAAAATGAAGTGGAAAATATTTTCCCCTATTTGATATGGAAATTCGGACTTGATTTTCCTCCTTGTACTTATTTTGATAATTTTTTTATTTTTCTTTTCCTTTATTTTTCTTTGTCCAACTTCTTTGGCCAACTGTTGGCCACGATGGTGAGGTCAAGCTCGCTCAAGGCCGGTGAGCTCGAGCCTCACTAGCCTTGGGCGAGCTCGTGCCTCGCTTGGGGCCGATCGCCGGCATCACCGTGGCCAACGACAGGCCAAAGGAGAAGGAAAAAGAAATAGAAAGAAAAGGAAAATAAAATAAAATATTCAATCTTTGTTTTTAGGGATAAGTGAATTGAAAATCCTAAAACTTGTCACGAAAGTGCTATTTAATACTACAACTTTTAAAAAGTGCTATTAAGTCATAGAACTTTTCAAATTAGTCCAATCAAGTCTTTTCGTTGATTGCACTATTTGAAAGTTTTACGATACGATTGCACTTGGATAACAAATTTTAGGACTTGATTGCATCTTTTAAAAGTTTTAGGGCTTAATTACACTTTCTTGACAATTTTCAGAATTTGATTGCGCTTTTTGAAAGTTTTATGACTCAATTGCACTGTCCGGATAAGTTTTAGGTTATTCCATTGCACTTATCCCTTGTTTTTAAAAAAGATAAGAAAAAATATATATCAATATAAATAATTAAAAGGAGTGCACAAAAGGGAATATGCTTGGTCTGGGTAAAAGAAAGAGGAGGGAAAATGATTTTCTCTTTTCAAAAAGAGGAAATTATTTTCCCCACTTATGAAGGTGTTTTTTTCATTGACGGAGAATGTTTTTCTTGACTCATTTATTTTCCGTCAACAGAACATCGGAAAATTCAGAAAACATTTTCCTGAAAGTTGTTTTTTGCGAAACAAACGAAAAATGAATGATTTGAAAATATTTTCCATCGATTAATCATTTCAAACAATACATATTACATGTTCGGTGCCAACTTTGCAGATACACATATACTCACGTCCCAAGTGTTTAGATTAATTAAGAGTGCTCTTCTTTCTTTTACTTGTCGTTTCGGCTTAGAAGCATCTCTTGAAGCCCGAAAGGTGGTGTCATTGATCAACATGAAGCTTCCACGTCTACCGAAATAACGAACTAGGGATCGTTGAATCCCTTGATGGCATTTCGTCTCCCCGACCGGTGCAATGTCATTGTCTTTATGAATGATTTCGGATTCTTAATCGACATTCTTTCGAAGATTCGGAGGAGGCCCTGGTATTTTTAACATGTCTGAATTAAGTCACATTCGTTCATGAAGAGCCGAATTCCCCTATAAATATCAACCCTCTTGCCCCCCCTAATTCATCAAAAACAATCCACTGAAGATCAGCTTCATCTCCCAAGTGTCCCCAAGTGTCATGGCTTCTCGTGCTTACTGCTTCGCCTTCCTTGTCGCGATTCTTGCAATCACAAGCAGCGGAATGGGCGAAGCTGCTCACCCTCGTCGACTTCTGCAACTGCCGGTCCTACCTATTATTCCGACCATCCCCACTCTTCCCACCATACCATCTATTCCTGGACTGCCAGGAGGGATTCCTTCAATTCCTTCGATTCCTTCAATTCCTGCACTTCCCACAATTCCTGGTCTTGCGTTTCCACCCTTGTCATCTTTGATTCCTCCGATCCCTGGGCTTCCTACCCTCCCTTTCTTCACAGCCTCGCCGCCGAGTCCATGAACGACCGTCTTGATATCCACAGGACCAATAACAGCCATGTCATCTACCCTCTTATGTTGTGTTTAGTCTATGAATAAAGCGAGAACGAAAATGGAGTTACAAAACTTTAGTAGTTCAGTATGGTCATGGTGTGCATCTGTTATGATGTAGGATCGGTTTGGATTGGACTAGTTCACCTCTTTATAATGGGAATCCGGGCTACAGATCCCATACTTATGTATGTATTACTTTATATTGAATAATGAGATAAACCTTTTCTATTATTTATGCTCATCTCTTGTTAATCATTATGAGCATAGACGTGTTTCCTTCAAAGGAAAAATGATATGAAGATGACATATACATTTATCGGATCGGTAACGCGTTGCATACTTTGAGCATCTGTTCTGTCCGCCGTCAATGGAGAGAACAATCTCCATATGCAGTATGGAACAGCACACGGGTGCAGCTCAAATCTTATTATACATGGCTAACTTCTATTGCAACATGCTGGAAACTATTGTTGCACTTTTATCCGTATACGCGATCGGAGAAGACCCTTTTTTACGCAAGCAGTCATAAAACGCAGTCACCAAAACAATATATTAACCGTCCTTTCCTTCCCTTTTTTTTCGGCCAAATTCCATAAAAAAAAACCCAAAACTTTAGGTTCAGTCCCAAAAATACCCCGAACTTTTTTTTATCTCAGAAAAAACCCCAAACTTTAGGTCTAGTCCCAAATATGCCCTGAACTTTTCTTTTCTCAGAAAAAACCCCAAACTTTAAGTCCAATCCTAAATCTGCCCCGAATTTTGTTTTGTAAAAAAAAATCACCAAATTTCGACGTGGAAGTGTTGTGTCAAGTTGGGGTTGGATCATGGGCGTAGATTTGAGAATTGTTGAAATTTTGTGATTTTTTTTTTGGACAAAACAAAATCCGAGGCAAATTTGGGACTGAACTTAAAGTTTGAGGTTTTTTCTGAGACAAAAATAAAGTTTGGGGCAGATTTGGGATTTGACCTAAAGTTTGGGGTTTTTTTCAAGACAAAAAAAAGTTTGGAGTAGATTTGAGATTTGACCTAAAGTTGGGGTTTTTTTAGGGAATTCGGCCCTTTTTTTTCATTTGCTTTAAAAGAAGCTGACTTTGCCGTCATAGGTCACCGTCATTGCCCCAAGTGGTTAGATTACGCCCCATATTTGCACGTCCAACGGCGCACATTTCGCTCGCTCACGAAGCAAATTATTAGAAGCTTAAAAGCGACGGTTCGGACTTTGATTCCCAAATCAAATGGCAACTCTCCTGATCATTGTTTCCATCATTGTTAATACCTAAATTTTGGCATTCCATTAAGTCATTTATTGAGTAAAAATTAGGGATCGACCCCGACCTCTAGACAAAAAATTATTTAATTAAATTGCATATAGATATTATGAGCATTTTACATATAGACAAACTCATAGCTTTGCATATTATCATAGTGGCGGTGGATGGACTTAAAATGAATGGTTTTGAGTTGAGCCCGTAAGAGCATTAAACTTTGGATAAGCTGGTAATTCCTCCATGGCCATCGAAATTACATGTGCTGTGCACATGGGTATCCTAAATTGTTAAATGGCAAAGATGCAGTTTGCATGGATTCCCAATATATTTGTACATGCTCAACTACTTGAGGGAACCAATATAAAGAATGAGCACCGTGTACGCGGCTACCGATTTGCATATGGAGAAAGCCCATCCACGCTTGGAAGGAAATTATACACCAAGCCATAAAATTGAGCAAAATTCGGTCAACATGGGGGCAAGAAAATTGACCAGCATTAAATATAGAGGAAGAAAGAATGGATGCATGATTCTCTGGCCATATTCACGCAATATTGGCAGAATAATAAAGAAAGGAAAGAAGTAAAAGTGAATCTCACCTTATTGGTAGGGAATAAAAGAATATAATTCTTTTCCTTGTCCAAAGTTTGATATCCTGACTTATATAAAGAAGAGCGAGGCCGCACAGAAAAGGGGGTCTTTTCATACATTCACGCCATTCATTAGAACATGGGAGAGAATCGAAAGAAGAATCAGAGAGAATTGGAGTCCTGTTTTGCCGTGCCCCATGACCGACACACGCTGATTCCCCTACGCGACGCTGCCTTGCAATTCGATCCCAACCCACAATCTAAGCTCGCTGCCGCGAAGCTTGCCGTCATGAAGCCCAGCTCCACCGCGACGAGGTTCCTCCAGCCGCAATGCCCTTGCACCGTCACTGATCTCTGTCGCTCTTGTCAACCAGTCCAGGTTGCTTCGTCGTCCTCCCTGCGCAGCGAATATTGTCGTGGTTCTGTTCCTCCGCCGCGTCCAACCCGTCTGGGTCTTGCGCTATAATCGTCACAAGACGGGTGGTCTCTTCTCCTATTAAACTCTGGAACTAATCTTCCGTTTGCCTGCTTTTGCTTCGTCTCGTTTTCTCTTCGCTGCTCATTGGACTGCCTTGCCAAGTGTCCATCGTTGCTACTGACTAGTGAAGGATTTATTCGGTGAAGAAAGCAGTGCATTGAAGGGCTCAACAAGAAAGCATTGGTGAACAAAGACCAAAACACGAGCAATTATAGAAGAGAAAAACTATTTTCTTTTTCATGGCAGATCAAGCACGTTCCACCATCTCTTTGCCTCGCTCATCAGCAAAAATCCAGCTAGCCCAGTTATAGCGAGACACCATTGCTTTCGGTGATCCGTGACAAGCCGGTCACACCAATCCGTGACACCACCACCACGAGCCTTGGCCGTGAGCTCCCTGATTGCTTGATCACCACCACCGGCCATCGTCGGTAATCTTCGTCGATTCAAATTGTGGAACGGAATCTCCTAATTAGGTGAGGATCCTTATCCGATTTGATTATTTTGACTGCTTGCCTATTTTGGATAGAATGCAATCTAACTCGATTTTGTTGAGATTTTAGCCATTATCCATTGGGAGTTTATAGACAAAGAATCATGATAATTACTAATTTGATCTACAAGACTTCGGATCATTTTTTTATTATTATTTTGATTCTTTCTTGCATGATGTTTAGGGTTGTGATAATTGTTGATTTAATCTGTGAGATGACAGATTATTTTTTCCATAATCTCAACCATTTGTTTAGAATCGTAACGAATATTTCAAGGTGGGTTTGATTCAATTTTTATCTTGAACTCATATACCTTTATTATTTTGAACGTCAACGCTGGCCGGCCAAAATTCGCTAGAGGGATTGAATTGGCACAATTGCAAAAAGTTTAGGACTGAATCGACACAAAAAAAAAAAGACTGAATTAGCACAATTGCAATAGGTTTATGACTTTTTTGGTAATTTTCCCTCCATCACTAGTTGGTGAAAACTTTCACCGACTATATTTCTAATTGATGGGATGCAAATATGAATATCACATATAGACATGTGGGTGACTTTAAAGTGATGTTCATATTTGTAGCTCACCTTTCCCAATTAGAAAGCCAGTTTGAGTAAATTCCTTACAAATGAAAATGGAGAAAAACTATATACATACTCATACAGCAGAAGACTAACCGGAAGAAACATCTTCCAATCAAGGAAACCGTGACCTTGCATCTTATTTAAATCAACTTACATAGTCACCTTTAATTTAAACGTTTCCAGCAAAATATACAAAGACTTCATATCAGATGCAGATCTATTGAATCAACTAAGGTTATTTCTTTTCCTTCTTCTAACTTATTTCTCCAAGCTCTCCTTGATCAACGAGAAGTCTCCAAATAAATGCTTAACCACTGAATAAGAAAGGGAAAAAAAAAATAGAATCTAAAGAACGCAGAGAGAGAGAGTTGGTGACCCCATCTTTGAATGAAAATTCATACAATCTACACAAAGGTCAAGATTAACATTTAAACTTCCGTCCATTGACCAACCACAACTGATATAAAGGAAGGAGGAGAACGGTGGTTGTGGTGGAGGTGGCGGCAAGATGTGTATTGCTTCCATTATGATTGTGATTGTTCATTTCCTATCAGTTAAACTGGGTGAAGAGGGTAGAAATTTGTCCGCACCGCGAGTGCCACTAATTTAAAAAGATGACCTCTAAATATTTCGACTATATAAAATAAGCTCCGTGGAAGCTAGTTTAAAGGTTTGGCGGATATGCATATATCCATAAATACGGTCAGAATGAGAATCAAGAGAACCAATCTTTGTTTCACATTAGCATGAAGTTCTGTGATTGCGTCATTTATAAATAGCGTATGTATATGTCATCATGCGTGCTGAGAATCTGAAAAATTGCACCTAGGTCTGGTACTAAATGTAGTTACATAATTGTGCGGTCATATATTAATGAATTTATTAAAATTTAACATGTTTTTATTCGTCTTTTTCATGGTTAATGTCAGTAATTTTTGCATATACATTACGTAAGATATTTATTCGATAAGTATAGAATGTTCTGATAAAACTATTTGTCAAGTTTGACATATAAAATGTGGCATGAAAGTTTAAAATCAAATTTTAGATAAACATATGTATATTAAGACTTTGAAAATTGTCGGCTTTTTCACTAATTAAATTGTGTTTTTCTATTGGGGAAAAGCCACAAAAAAAAACCTTAAACTTTGTCTATTGTGACACATTTACCATAAACTATTTTCAGTGACACCAAAAATCTCAAACTTGTACCCCTGTGATACATTTACCCCAAACTTTTTCTGTGACACTAAAAATCCTAAACTTATATCTGTGTGACGCATTTACTCCAGACTTTTTTTTATGACATTAAAAACCCCAAACTTTCTTCCGTGACATCAATTTTTTTGGAGTAAATGTGTCACACGGACACAAGTTTGGGGTTTTTGATATCATAAGAAGAAGTTTTGAGTAAATGTGTCACACTGTACAAGTTTGAGGTAAATATGTCACATAAATACAAGTTTGAAGTTTTTTATGTCATAAAAAAGTTTGAGGCTAAATATGTTACAGTTGGCATAGTTTATGATTTTTGTGGCTTTTACCTTATTTCATTTTAAGAGTATGCATATTTCCATATTGATTATCGTATTCTTTAGGTATTTGGACATTTAATTTTGTTCTCACAAACGCAATTTCGTTGTTTCTCTTGACAAGTGATTCGCAGTAGTTTCATGCTTCGAAAAATTTGCAATAATTTTATTTTTAATAATAAAAAATGCCACGTCAACAATTTTATTAAGTGATTCTCGAAAGTTAGAGGAGTCAGTCAAAATAATTAAAGGCTGACGACTTGGACAAAATCGCACAAGTTAGAAGATCAATATTGGACTTATTCCTATTCGTAAAATATAATTTCATAACAATCTTTGGAATGACTAAGTTAAATTTGAGACCATCTCTTTATATCCATTATTTAAATTGTATTTGCAATCTAATATTGCAACTAAAGTTTTCAAAGAATAAACTAGTTTATGAGCTTCTCATTTATCTATTTTTTACAATTTTATTTCGAATTGAATGGACTTTTGATAAAATTATTTTTGTTCTTTTTTAGCTTCCAATTATGTTAAACACTACAAACCATCCCACCTTTAGCGCCCAAATGTATTGCTCTAATTAATACACGGTAGCTAGCTAGGATTGTGCAATTAAATCAATGCAAGAGGACCAAAGAAATAAACAGGAACAATAAAGGAAACCAAAATTTTACGTGGTTCGATCCGAGTATCAGTACCTACGTCTATAAGAATAGCCAACAAATAATCCACTATAATCGAAAAATCCTCACACACTTCAATGTTTCCCATACCTAAGTTATAATCAAATCCAAAATATTTACAAATAAATAACTCACTTTGTGGTGTTCAACCTCTGCCCACGACCACATAAAAGAAACTCAACTCACTAGGGGTAAGCAAATTGAACCAGGATCGCCTGGACTGGACCAAGACCGGACTGGACCAGCCGGGTTGGTCCGGTCCTTGAAGGTACTGGTCCGGTCCTCGATTCTAATAAACGAGACTGGTGTCTGGGCGGTCTAGTCCTAAGGGGGACCGGACCAGACCGGACCGATAAAATATATATATGCCCCTCCTCTTCAAACTTTCTTAGGAGATGAATAACTAATCTAGAGCCAAAATTTATATGTCAACACAAATATTTCTTGGAAATGAATATGGTATTTAAATTATGTGAGCTATTTGTCAAAATTCATTGAACTCATTTGAAACAATTAAAGAGTCAGATTATATAAAACTACATCCATAACATTTTTCTCTCTCTTTGATGGTCCGACAATGTTCTGCATTGAACTCATTTAAATTGATAGAGACTCTCACATTGGTAATGATCGATATTATTGTTGAGGTAAAAACACTTAGGTTATAAGATAGATATAATTTGTAAATGTTTTTCTTAGTTTTCAATCAAAAGAAATCGGCTAGTATTGAAATTCAAAAAGCAGCGGATGAATTCATTTTTTAATGAGTTTTACTCTTCTTGTCCTAGATAATCAAACTGAGAGAATAAAAACTATGATTAAACAACACTGTATATTTGAATACAATAACTTTCTTTTAATAGACAATTATTTACAACATCGTCGGCACCCGTCGTACCTTCTTTCCATCGCCTACAAGAATATCGTCAGACCCCACCACGTCTCTGCAAGATCGAGGCCGACCTCTTCAAGATCCACGACAAGTGGAATCGCAAGCTACAATGGCTTCTTCAGCTTGTTTGCTGGTCTCCGATCCTGAAAATTTGAAGACCGGCTCGGACCATGCACACCTCTACAACTCACCGCTTTTTAATCTCTTCACTGTGCAGCCGCTCTTTAATCTCTTCACTGTGCGCGCGGCTTCCATTTTGCTGAAAGAACCCACTCTTGCGGCTACTTCACTGGGTGGTCATGTCAAGACCCGAGATAGAAAACCATGACTCCTCCTTTCTCTCTTTTGTGCGGCCATTGTAGGCTATGGCCAGAGAGAGGGTAACCGAGGATTTTCTTTTTGGGATAACACCACAAATTTTTTTTAATTTGTCCATTTATAATAAATTTATCTCGAATTAATTTTTTAATCACGAAAAATGACAAACTAGTATACATATGACAAATTTACCACAAACTAATTTTTTCACCACGAAAAACTCTAAATTGATAAATATGTGACAAATTTACCTATAACAAATTTACCATCCGTTTGTTTATATTAAATTCAGTTATTATCACAAAAAGTCTCAAACTGGCATCATGTAATAAATAAAGGTTAAAACTCTAAATTTGTATAGCCCGTCAATTTTCACATGTCATCAAACTTATGACGAAAACTAACGGATGGTAAATTTGTCACAAGTATATCAATTTGAGGTACATTTATCACATATATACAAGTTTGAGATTTTTCGTAATTAAAAAATTAATTTATGATGAATTTATCATTAATGTACTAATTTAAAGTTTTTCTTTGTATTAAGCCTTTGTTTTTCCTTTTATCTCAATACCCCCTTGGGTCCACAAGCTTTCTTTTTATACGCCTAACAAGTGATAGGCAACTAGATTCCACTTCTTTGACCACAGAGCTAGAGATATTTTTTTTTCTTGTATTGCTAGCCTGCTAGGGAGTTCCTTTTGTTTTCTTCTCTCTCACCCACTCTATCGGCTACTTCTCTGTGTGGTCATGTCAAGAGCTCTTCCTCCTTTCTCTCTTTTGTGCGGCTACTGTAGGCTACGGCTAGAGCGAGGGTAACCTAGGGATTTCTTTTTCTTTTATCTCAAGAATTAATATCACAAAAATCTCCAAATTAATACACATATATTAAAATATATCCAAACTAAATTTTTTATCATAAAAAACTCAAAATTGATACATCTGTAATAAATTTACCCTCAATTAATTTTCGTTAAATTTTTTCGTCAAATTGCTAAGTTGGATAATACATAATAGTTAATGGGTATACTAATTTGAGGTTTTTACCATCTACTTGTCATAAGTATATTAATTTAGGATTTTACTCAATTTAATGGAAATTAATGGATGGTAAATTGTCATATATGTACTAGTTTGAGATTTTTTTATGGTTAAAAAATTAATTTAAGGTAAATTTATCACAAATGTACCAGTTTGAATTTTTTTATACTATTGACCTTTTCTCAATGCCCCTTGGGCCCACAAGCTTTCTTTTTTTACACCTAACAAGTAATAGGCAACTAGATTCCACTTCTTGACCATGGAGATATATCTTATAAAATAAGGGAAAAGCCACCGAAAACCTTAAACTTTGTTATTTGCGACACATTTACCCTAAACTTTTTTTATGACACAAAAAATTTCAAATTTTGCTCTCTGTGATACATTTACCCCAAACTTATACAGTATGACAAATTTATCCCAAACTTCATTTTTTGACACAAAAATCCTAAACTTTTATCCGTATGACACATTTATCTAAAAAAATTTCTAATCAAGAGCATTTTCGTCTTTTACCTTTTTATTAAAAAGAATATTCAAAAATATTTTTCTAAAAAAAAGTGGGGGATTGGGGGTTAAGGGTGGCAGGCCCTTACCACCGCTGGCCCGTCGCCAGAGAGGGCTGGCAAGGGTCGCTAGGGCCTCAGCGAGGGCTAGCAAGCCTCGTCCAGCGCTGGGCAAGGGTCGGCGAGCCTCGCCTAGCGCTAGGCAAAGGTCGCACGTGACCCACTGCCCAGATCTGGGTGAGGGTCACCAGGCCCTTGCTTGGGTTGGGAGAGGGTCGTCGACCCTCTCCGGCGGCAGGGCCAGTGGTGGCAAGGGCCTGCCACCCAGGCATCGATTTTTTTTTTCTTTTTTTAAAATAAAAAATTGAAAATAAAAAAATTGAGGTAAATGCGTCTTTTTACTTCAAGTGGGGTAAATGTGTCACACAATCATAAGTTTGGGGTTTTTTTTATGTCAACTAAAAAAATTTGGGGTAAATATATCACAAAAGTAAAGTTTGAGATTTTTGGTGATACAAAAAAAAATTTAGTGTAAATGTGTCACAAAAAGTAAAGTTTATGATTTTTTTGTGGTTTTTTCCCTGTAAAATAAGGTTGCCCCTTATTTTTTGTGTTGTAGTGCTAGGGAGTCCCATTTGTTTTTCTTCTCTTTAACGGCCACAATTAAATTCAAAGTAAGCACGTCGTGTATACGAACTGAAACTCGAGATATAATTTAACATATATACGTGACCAAAAGCAATAATTCTGTCCCTAGAACCTCTCTAGTTAGTAAAAGTTTTTGATGTGAGCTAATTCGCCGCAACATCCTCATCGTAAGAACTTCCAGCGACAAAATATTTCTATTCACCGCTGAAGTCAAGCATTTAGCAACGATCACATGTTGTTGTCAAAGGGTCGAAATAAATTTGCACGTTAGCGACAAACCCATTTTCGCCGCAACATCCTCGTCGCAAGAACTTCAAGCGACGAAATATTCTTATTCACCACTGAAGTCAAGCGTTTGGCGACGATCACATGTTGTCGTCAAAGGGTTGAAATAAATGTGTGCGTTAGTGACAAACCCATTTTCATTGTAAGAACGTGAATTTCCTCGCACCTTTCATTCAACCTTCAGCAACAAACTCGAAAAATTTCATGACTAAAATTCAACATTTAGTGTGAGAATGGATTAGTGGCTCCTAACTTGCCTAGAATGAATTAGTGGCGACTCTAGTCTTATTCGTTAATAATAAATGAAAAATCAAGTTGCAATCAATAGGATTTGAGAGAGTTCATACGAAGCGAAAACATCACATCGCGAGAGGGTTAGGGTGCATTTGATAACCTGCCAGAATTTTTAATTCTCTGCCGGAAGTGATTCTAGAAGAGAAATGCGTTTGGTAAAAAATGACTTCTTGAACAGTTTTCTACTTCTGAATGAGATTTGTGTTTGGTAAAAAATTGATTCTGACATACAGAATCAATTCTTGCCAGAATTGATTCTTTTATTTTTTATTAAA
>BCNH02000007.1:13974812-13985746 GCA_001662345.2 Metrosideros polymorpha var. glaberrima | reverse complement strand
AATTTTTTAATTAATAAAAAAAGTTTGGAGGTAAATGCATTTTTTTACTTTAAGTGAGGTAAATGTGTCATACAATCATAAGGTTTGAGGTTTTTTTTTTAATGATTTTTTCCATTTTTATTTTCACTTCTCATTTTCTTTTTTATGCTCGCCGGACGCCGGATGTCGGCCGCCGGACATGCGGACGCCTGGCGTCGGCCGCCGGACGCACGGACGCCGAACACCGAACGTCGGCCGCCGAACGCACGGACGCCAGACGTCAGCCGCCGATCCCCGAGCGCCGTTTGGTAAACTTGCTAAAATTAGAATGAGAATGAGAATGAGGGTGCGTTTGGTAAATATAAATTTTGATTCTCTACCAGAATTGATTCTCGAAAGAATGAATTCTTGCCATAATAAAAAATTCTGGCAAGAATGATAAACATGCATGCCCTTACACACGCTTGCCTAGCAATCCATTAAACCACCTGGAGTTTAATCTCGGGGGTCGCGACAACTTCAGTCGGACTTGGAAGAGACCCTACGAAGTCTAAGCGCTACCTCTAAGGGAGTTACACGTGCACACGTAACAATCCGTCAAATCACCTCAAGTTTCATTTTGGGGCGTACTGCAGCAATACTATCTACAAAAAGTATTTCGGTAAATGAATGTCTCAGTGTACGCAAAATTGCAGATAATGGTTTCGACATAATCTCAAATAAATCATTCAAAATCTAATTAAGTAAATTTGGAAACCAGTGGACTTGATTAGAAAGTTATGCAAGCTCAAAACCTTAATATTTCGATCAAAGATTAAGCACAAGACCAATATATACTTTCATGAAGTACATTATAGGTAATGAGATTTATTTTTATTAACTCGTCGTGTGTCTCATTCTAGTCTGGAGAGTTATCTTATTTGTATGGAGGCCATGGAATGGAGAATCTTAAACTTGGTGCGATTATCTAGTGCAAGAGTTCATGACGAGATTTGACCACATGAGTGGCAAGTTTACTGGGATTATATCACCCGTTCTTGTCGTATCGTATGATACATATGACGGGAAAATAAGCTATAAACAGATGTCTCAAGCTAAGTTTCACCATTTGAAAGTATCGTGATCCATGTGGCTGAAGAAAGAAAGAGAATCGAGATCAAAACAAAGCACGATAAATTCCCATTTCTTAGTAGTCCCCCGCATCACGGACTCTTGGATTCAGGCTTCCCAGCCATGAAGAAGTACGTTGGTGTAAAAATCTCTCTCCTGAAGTACATGATTAGCATTTGACTAATGACTACTTTGAGACAATAAGCATATCTAAAGGAGAAGTGAAAAAATCGATCGAGGATGACGAACGAGATTGAGAAACGGATTGCTCACCTTCCGCCTTCATATAAGCCCTCTGCAGCTTCTTCCAACCCTTAGGCTTCCTTCTGGGGCTAGCCTCACACACTCCGGAGCCTTGACCTACGTGAATGCAAAAATCTCTAGTCGTATTGACGCATGATCCCTCTAGACAGTACACTGATTTGATTGTTGGAGATACCGTTGTCCCTGATTGGTATGATGAAGATACCATTGATTGACATCATATATTTGATATGATTGTCCTTAATTGAGCCGTCAAGAAACACCGAATATCATGATCTTCACAGAATTTGTTAAATGGAGCTGAGGTGAATTCACCTCCACGATCAGTTCTTATAGCTTTGATAAAATGACCATTCTCTTTTTTAACTAACTTCTTGAATTATTTGAAGATATCAAACACTTCTGACTTCTCCTTTAAGAAATACACCCAAATTTTTCGATTTAAATTATTAATAAAAGTAACAAAATATTGATGATTAACATATGACTGATGAGTGATTGGACCGCACACTTCCGAATGAATCAACTCAAGTGGCTTCTTCGCTTGATTTGTTGCTTCCTTTGGAAAGCTAGTTCTAAAATGCTTACAGATGACACCATTCATATAATTGATTGGGATGATCAATATGTGGTAAGTTACACACCATCTTCTTGCGAGAAAGCAAATTGAGTCCGTAAAAATTGATATGGTAGAACCTCAAATGCCACAACCATGAAGGATCATCCACGTATGCCTTTAAGCATCGATTGGTTTCATTTTTTATACTGAGAAGAAACATCATGTTCTTTGACATCTTTACACTTGCAATCAATTTATAATTTTGATCCCTTTGCACAAGGCTAAGATCTCTCATGTGGACTATATAGCCTTTCTCAAGAAGTTGTCCCAAACTCAAGATATTGCTTGACATTTTTTTAACATAATAAACATTAGTAATAAATTGATGTGCACCATTCTTCAAACGAATTAGAATTGTACATTTTCTTTCGACAAGAATTTTGGAATTATCACCAAACAAGACTTTTCATTTGATTGTCTCATCTAATTCGAAAAACATCTCATTACACCCGCACATGTGATTGCTTGCACTGGTGTCTAATTACCACGTGTCACTTTGTGCACATTCATCTTCTTTGAATGCTAATAAAAGAACTTGCTCAGCATCATTCACCAAGTTCTTCTTTTCGTCTGCTCCACTACTTTCTTTGTTCAAACACACAGAAGCATAATGACCAAGTTTATTACAATGATAACATAAAATTTTAGATTTATCATATTATTGTCCTCTTGAGTTCGTTCCTCTTTCACAAACACCTCTTTGACTTTGGTATCAATTTTCATTGCAAGCAACATCTCATCTACTTCGTCCACGACCGCTTCCTTGAAAGCGACCTTGGCCTCAACCTCGATCATGATCTTGATTAGTTCCTCGAGTTTGCACGGGATTACTACTTTGGCCCTACTCATTTCGGATGGTCAACCAAGTTTGGAGTACTTCCTCCACCGGTTCCTGCTTGTTCCTTTTGAGTCTTTCTTCATGGGCTTGCAATGAACCCAGAAGCTCATCGATCATCATAGAGTCCAGATCTTTGGACTCTTCGATTGCAACGCCAATGTAGTCGAACTTCTTGTTTGATAACGGAAGAATCTTCTCAATAACTCAAACATTTTCACCGTTTCTTTTCATCTCGTTGACAATCGCCAAAATTCTTGTGAAATAATCAGCAATCGATTCAGATTCTTTCATATGAATTACCTCTAATTCACCTCTCAAAGTTTGAAGACAAGCTTTCTGAACTTTTTATACTCCTTGGTGTGTGTTGTGAAGGATCTCCCAAGCCTCCTTAGTAGTAGAAACGTTTGAGACATTCTCGAACGTAGAATCATCTAAACCTTGATAGAGGATCGACAAGGCATATTGATCTCTTGATTGAACTTTCTCCAAGGCATTCCTCTTATTTTGATTCAAGGTGGCTTTGTCTTCTAGCTCATCATAGCCCGTGTTGACAAGTTTCCCTACACCATATGCGCCGAGTAGGGCTTTCATTCTGACAACCCGATTACCATAATTTTCTTTGGTAAGACGAGGGTATTAAAGAGGAAGTTGATTGTTTGCTAACGCCATGATCCCGAACTATAAACTCTGATACCAATTTGATGGGGGATAAATTTGAAGGTGAAACACTTAGAATTCACATGACTCAAGGAGTGAAAGAGCCGAATAGGCCTTTTCTTCTTTTAATTTATTTCACCTTATCCAAAACGATTATAAGACTCGACTTTATATAAGCTTGTTACATGACTCTTGAACTTGATCTTAAAAGACTCATAGTATTCCAAGGAAATAGATTCCTAGAAAATTACATAACATTAACTAGCCATCAAAACACGGACAGACTCTTGGAAATCAATGCTACAATAAACACTCTCTTGAGAGCAGAACATGCATCAACATTAATTCTGGAATATCGTCATCGAGGTAGCAGATCGACAATCGACAACTCGTTTATTGAATTGACAACATTTATGAATATGGTTTAATTGCTAACAACAAATTCCCATTTCTTTGTCGTCCCCCGCATCACGGACTCTTGGATTCAGGCTTCCGAGCCACGAAGAAGTACATTGGTGTAAAAATCTCTCTCCTGAAGTACATGATTAGCATTTGACTAATTACTACTTTGAGACAATAAGCATATCTAAAGGACATGTGAAAAAATCAATCAAGGATGACAAACGAGATTAAGAAGCGGATTTCTCACCTTCCGCCTTCATATAAGCCCTCAGCAGCTTGTTCCAGAAATTTTTTAACCCTTAGGCTTCCTTCTGGGGCTAGCCTCACATACTCCAGAGCCTTGACCTACATGAATGCAAAAACCTCTAGTCGTATTGCTCGCATGATCCCTCTAGACAGTACGCTGATTTGATCTCAAGTACTTTGAAGCATACTAAGTCTGGAGGTCGCACTATGAAGCTTACCATGATTGTAGTAATCCAACGCCCAAGACCCGTTGTGCGGAAGTTACTCAACGAGAGACTGTTTTTATCCATAGGTGCGTACCAAGGGATGTAAGAGTCAGGACCTAGATCTTTCTCCCATATGACCTTCGCACAAACGAACATGCGGTCATAAGTCCAGATAATCTACGAGCAGTCGTATTCCACTTTAAGGCAGGTAACTTTGCAAAACAACTTTACCTCGAAACCTGCTCGCTTCAGAGCTTCAATGATCTGCCCAGTCAGCCTGATGTCTGGAAGACCATTTCCAATCTCGATTTCGGCCTGCAACAATTTCGGGTGCAGTCATATATTTTGCATCAGAAAATACTCAAACATGTGAATTTGACAGGATCATACCAACCTTAATCTTTTGGTGCTCTTCGTTGTTTGGATCAAAGGAATCAGTCATACACCACTCATATGCGGCAAAATACTGACCAGGCTTCAGGATTCTGTAAATCTCCTTGTAACATTCACACTGTCCAGATCAGAGGGAAACGAAAAGCGAGACTGACTAGTTAATTCATTTGACAATCCTGGTGCGCATAATCAACAGCAGTGCGTTTATCTGAAAATAACATACAGCATCGGGTGCATGGCAGGTAGAGTCCATAGCATAAGCTGCATCGAAAGTATCGTTGGAGAATGGCATACGCATGAAATCAGCCTGCATCACCAAGAAACGATGATTTGCAAGGTGTTCCTCCACCCGAGCATGACCGTGAAATGGGAAAAAAAGCAAAGGGGGATGTGAAGGTGGTTAAAGCCTCCAACTACAAAAGAGCTCTTACTGAAAATTGCGATGACAGATTTGTGGATAAAGGGATAATTACCAAAAAAAACTCTTAAACTTATTGCAATCGTGCCAATTCATTCCTAAACTTTTTTTAGGCCAATTGAGTCCTAAACCTTTTGCACTTGTGCCAATTTAGTCTATTTGGCCGGCCGGCACTGACGTAGATACTTTTTAATAATATTTTTTGAATTATTTTTTTTCCTTTTTCCTTTTTCCTTTTTTCTTTTTCTTCTTCACTTCTTCTTCAACCTCTAGCTGGTCGCCGGGTAAAGGCGAGTGTCGGCAAGGTTGACCTCGGGCGAGGCTCGCTCCCGCCTACCACTGGCGAGGGTGAGCCTTGTTGTCGCTAGGCGAGGCCAGCGAGGGCGAAGATTTGAAGATGACTTATCAGTTATGATGAAGATGATGTTTGCTCACCTTCAATGAAAATCACTCAGTTTGAGCGCTGAAAATTTTGGTTTCAAGACGATTTTGTAGCGACCCGTTCTCATGGGTCGCGTTGAAGAGCACAAATCTAATGAAACCTGGGAACCATCTTGAGTCTCCAACATATTAAGCAGACAACGAACATCCTTTTTTACCTCGCCCTTGCCCAGCGATGGCAAGGCTCGCCAGTGGTCGGGCGAGGCTCGCCGCCTGACGACTAGTAGAAGTGAGTGCTGGCGAGGTTGACTTTGTTGTCCTAGAGTGAGGTTGCTCCCGCCTGCCACTGGCGAGGGTGAGCCTTGCCGTCGCTAGGCGAGGCCGGCGAGGGTGAAGATTTGAAGACGACTTATCAGTTATGATGAAGATGATGTTTGCTCACCTTCAGTGAAAATCGCTCAATTTGAGCGTTGAAAATTTTGGTTTTGAGACGATTTTGCAGCACCTTGTTCTCATGGGTCGCGTTCAAGAGCACAAATTTGATGAAACCTTGGAACCATCTTGAGTCTCCAACAGATTAAGCAGACAACTAACATCCTTTTTAACCTTGCCCTTGCCTAGCGATGGCAAGGCTCGCTAGTGGTCAGGCGAGGCTCACTAGGGATTGGGCGAGGCTCGCACTCGTCGGATTTGGTGAGGGTCGAGCCACGCCTCTACTAGTCACCAGCCCGGCAACAGGCTAGAGGTTAAGGAAGAAATGAAGAACAAAAAAGAAAAAGAAAACAAAAGAAAAATAATAAAGTCAAAAAAAAGAATTAAAATATTTATAAAAATTATCCATATTAGCGCCAGCCAGCTAAATGGACTGAATTGGCACAATTGTAAAATGTTCAAGGTTCAATTGACAAAAAAACATAGTTTATGATTAAATTTGCACAATTACAATAAATTTAGTACTTTTTTGATAATTTTCCCGTGAATAGAGGAAGACAATTACAAACCACTGGGGGATTGCCCCAGTGGTCACTCTTTTCACTTGGGAATCCCCACCTTTGGAAATTGGGGTGGGGACGTGTGAGGAGGGAGTAGGGTTTCACTATCTCCACACACACACATAGCATCCATGATGGCTTGTATAATAGAACTAGGATAGGATAGAATTAGGAAAAAAAAAGATAACGGTTGAAGCCTCCCATCATAAAGAGCTCCACGTGATAATCGGACATCAGGCTCGACAAACCTTAACAAAGTTGCATGTCTTGTCAACGCCTGCGATGCGGTTCAGTTCCTATGGAGCAAAACAAACTCGTCATAGTCATAGTGCGAGCTACACAAGAATTTTAGTACTTCATATTTCAAAAAGGAGGGGAAAGTTAAACGCACCTCTCCCCTTTTAACGTGGTACTCGTTGTTGGTTACTCCCGTGATGGATGTGGAGCTGCGAAATGCGAGAGAGAATATATCAGTCTATAAGAACCGGGTGAAGACAAATACTCCCGTTGTCGGTTAATCTCCTTTGAAGGAATTGTAAGTGGTAACCTGAACTGAGCTATTTCCCTGAGCGGTCCACCAATTCCGCACCCTACATCCAGCACCTTCAATGGAATTGGGAGAAGACAAGGAAATAAATTTACAATTTGAATCCAATGGATTGTGTTAAAATCTTGTGATCATGAACTATCCGCACGGAGAGGAATAAACCTTCATTCCTGGTTTTAAGGCTAGGCGTAACGCGATGAAGTGTTCATGTCTCTTCATGCCCTCTCGTAGAGACTCCCCTTTCCATCTGCAGGACACCAAACACAATCAGCACTGCGGATGAAGTAGTCATTAGAGCACAACACGGTGATGAAATTAATTGAGAGCGGATGGGAAAATATGACCTGCGTGCGAAATGGAAGGACTCTCCCCAGCCATACTCATAAAAGCTGGTAACAAGATCATAATATTTGTTGGCCTGCACTTGCATTTGGAAATTCAAATCGACCCGTGATTTCAGTCATCCAAAAACAAATTCATACGAACTCAAGGCCATTTTCTTACCATGTCACTGTACTCAGCTTTTCTTTCTTCCTCTTTGCCTCCATAGTGGGCATGGTACTTCTCGTACCTAAACCCAGCAAAATCAAAGTGCATCAATTGAGGTCGACCCTAAGCGTAGTAAAAGGACATCCTTTTGCACACGTACTTGTCAACGGCGGAGAGGACTTGGCTTTTACCGATGGTTCCGCCGACACCTGCTGCCAGATCCAGTGCTCCAGTTTTTGCCATTATCTGCCACCGGCAACGAACTCACTCCCTTTTTATATCTACCAAAAGCAATTAGAGAAACGTAAAGAGAGCTAGAAGTTAGCGTGTTTCGAGCTTCCTGTTTTGCAAGCATCAGAGGACGCGGTACCCATCACACAGATTCTTAAACAATTACAAGAAAAACAATGCAGGACTAAGTAGGATCAAAAGCAGAAAGAAACCTTCTTTCAGGAACAGGACAATGGGTGTGCCAACACAAGCTCGCTATTGCTCGTCTTATACACAACGTAACGTGATGAAGAAGATGAAAATGGATTGTCGACAGAGAAAAAAAAAATCGTCGTTGAAATTTTTCTCTTTTTATATTTTGAACGGGACTGTTGACCACCAAAAATTAATACACGCACAAAATGCTGAGCTTGCTTGCCGGGTACACTCGTCCAGGACAGCTAAACCCGTTTATCCGTTCACTTCCCCCTAACCCGCTTCGAGCTTAAAAAATATTCTAACTTCAAAAAAAAAAAAAAAGCCAGGCAAGGGCTGCACGCTATCACCACCCCACTATCGATGGGTGTTGTGGAAACTTCCTTTATAAGTTTTGAGGATTGACAAAACATTCCATTGTGCCTTATTGAATCTAATGAAAGTATTTTCAGGTGATACATCTGAGGAAACCTTATTCAAACTTTATTTATCACCTTCTGGATATTACGTCTGAAGATCTATTTTAATCCATTCATGGACTTCATGTATGTCTTCGATCTCATTAGAGTAATATGAGGATATCAACAATACTTACACGTGGTTTATTGTCAAGTCGCTTGACATCTTTAGACTCTACACATTGCTATTTCAGACTTAGAGTATTCAGACATCTGATAGTAACATCTAATAACAAATGTTATTCGGCCTCAGTAGACAACGGATACATATATATATATCGCAACTGCTAGTAATATGGCATGGACTTCATATATAGAAAGCCTTGATTAGAAATCAAACCTATAAATTGTTTTACAACAACTCTATCAATGCAAATCATCTTTGATTGATTGACAATCTCTTCCGAAGACAAAATTTCTTTCCATACGAGGAACTCAGTTTATGGAAACCCAGATTCTTATTGTATGGGCGATCTAATCTCTTTGACAACGGTTACACAATCTCCTTTGTAGCATTCGAATCCAATGGGATGTTTGGAAAATGATCCTTTAAAGACTGTCCAACGGCTAGATTGGAAGTGAGGAGTATAAAAGGAGATACTGGTGTTGAAAATAGAGAGTAGTGAATCCAAAATTTCAATTTGCAAGAGAGCTTCGATCATACATACTTGTTCTTGAGAGCTTTCAAACTTGTAATCTTCGAGAGGTGTTAGAATTGTGACTCTAAGATAGAGAGAGCTATCGATTTGAGTACAATACTTGTAATCTTTTATTGATTCACTAGTGAAATCCAATCAGTAGGTTGTTTACGTGGAGAATAGACGTAGGCTTGCAAAAGCTGAACCACTATAACTCTTGTGTGCAATTTTCCCTATCCTTATACTCTTTACTGCTAATAGTATATTGCACACACGCTTGCCTCTGATATGGCATAATCACTCTTTAGACCTTGCTTTCTTGTGTTACTAAACTTAGTTTTTCAATTCTGCTTTAATTTGTTAAGTTTAGTTGAAATCGCCTATTCACCCTCCTTTATGTGATATCGCTAGCTATCTTATCGGGAAGAGCTGGCGATGGTGTGGGATGGCCAGCTAGTGGCCAACGAGAGTCGTCAGGCCCCGTCCAATGGGGCGATGGTGATGCGGCGGCAGCTTGCAGCCCTCGCCTGGCTTTTCCTTTTTTTTTAAAATTATATTTTTAAAGTTAGCTTACTCTTTAAGCTCGAAAAGTAAACGGGCTATAGCTATCTTGGACGAGTGTACCCGGCAAGCAAGCTCAGCATTTTGTATGTGTATTAATTCGTTAGCTATCCTGGACGAGTGTACCCGGCAAGCATGCTCAGCATTTTGTATGTGCATTAATTTGTGGTGGCCAACAATCCATTTTCATCTTCTGCATCACGCTGTGTTGTGTATAAGACGAGCAATAGCAAGCTTGTGTTGGCACACCCATTGTTCTGTCCCTAAAACAGGGTTTCGTTCTGCTTTCGATCCTGCTTATTAGTCCTGCATTGTTTTTCTTGTAATTGTTCAAGATTCTGTGTGATGCGTATCGCATTCTCTGATGCTTGCAAAACAGGAAGCTCGAAGCTCACTAATTTTAACTCTCTTTACGTTCCTTCCTACTGAATAAAATAAACCGAAAAAGAGGCTTTCTTACCCAAAATAATAAATAAATAAAAAAATCACATGACCTAGACATGTTTGGGCGAGAGCCCCTTGGGCCCGTTTGTTTATAATCGAAACTAAACAAAAAATACTTTTATTTTCTTTTCCGCCAAAATTTGAAATCTTATTCCAATCTGAATAAAATTATGAAAAAGAATTATATGTAGATGTGTTGTGAAACTTTGGTGAGTTTTGCACTAAAAAAAGTCAAAGTATATAAATTGCAGGATTTAGAGTATGTCCGGAGTGATTCTTATTTTTTTTATTGTTTTATTTTTATTTTAAATTCTACGCTCATACACATTTTTGTAATGTAAAATACTTGAAATATGTAAATATGATCTTATATCGAGATGTAAATTCCATTTATTTTTTAAATTCTTTTGAAATTTGAATAATAATTTGAATTTAGGCGAGAAAATAAAAAAAAACTTACTTTTAACTTTTCAAAAAATTTATTCACTTATGCCAATTTAGTCATAAACTTTTTAATTATGTCAATTAAATCATAAAATTTTCACGTTTTTTTAATTGAGTTCATTGGACAATTTTGATAGGAAAACGCTAACGTGGCAATCTAGTCAGCGCCAAGCATGTACTCGCCGCTTCTGCGCGGCTGTGCACTTTGTCTAATCCAAGCCCACAAAAGCTCAAGCCCAAGCCCATCAATGCCTGACCCACCAAGGCTCAAGAGCCCATGGGCGCCCGTCTCTCTCCCTCTTTGCTTCAACTGCCACGTGTCCGGCTATCGAAATTTCCCAAGCGGTGCTTGCTAGAGACAAGAATGGAGCCTCTTTTATTTCCTTCTATGATCCCCTCGTGAAAGAAGACCACCCCCCCCC
>BCNH02000007.1:13933888-13974801 GCA_001662345.2 Metrosideros polymorpha var. glaberrima | reverse complement strand
CCCCCCCCCCCTTTTTTTTTTGTCAACCTGAAAGAAGACACTTGGGCAGCACAAAAAACGTTCACTCCTCTCTTCTCATTTTCACACGCGCTCTTCTTCTCCACTGTCACGTTCACTCACCTCCACCCTCATACCCACTTTTTTCTTCTCCATTCCCACGCCTCCCTCTCACTCAACCACCACCAGCCACTCCACACTCCGGCACCACCACCGTCGAGCGTCCCCATTGTTCCCAGCATTCTTCGATTCCAGGTGGCTCTCTTCCATCTCTCGGCTCCTTTATTTTCCAGGACATTCAAGGTAGGACATCTGTCTTTGAATTTGTTCCGCAATTCTCCGAAGATCCTGGATTGATGACGATGAAAAATGAGAAACAAAAGTCTAATAATACTTAACTTTTGTGCCTCAGTTTGTTAACAGTGTAAGTAAGACGATGTAAAGTGTAAACAACATTTTTTTAAAAAGAAAATGAGATGACGTGATACAATCACCACCGTGCTTGGATGCATAATAAAATATCTCTTAGCTACTTTTTTTGTACGTATATTTATTATCACACTTAAAAAGAGACTCTGAATCTTCCCCTTAATATTAAATCTTTTAAACAGATATTTTATTATTTCCTTTAATTGCAAAATGAACCATGATATACGTTTACATGTACATATACATTCAAAAGAATGTGGATATTTTCCTAGATAGCGATCCTTTAAATTATTTGTACAAATTGTATGATTTTGTTTAGATACAAAATGAACCTTTATTTTCTTGAATTGTTTTATACTGTAGAACGTCACAGGAGAAAGTTTTTCTACTATCTTTATTGAGAATATTGAAAAAAATTTATTTTATGCAAATCCATGTATTTCGAAATAGAATATAAAGAATAAAAAATGTCATCAAGGGAAAAGGAAAAGGACGTTGCTTATTTTTTGCAATTTTGAAAGGAAAAGAAATAATGAAAAGTATCTTAGAGTTGAAGATAACCCAAAAGAGAAACAGAAGGCAAAAAACATAAATTAAACTAAGGGAAAATTCTAAATAAGGGCTTGAAGTATCCTCATTGTTTCAAAAAATGGCATGACCAAGGACATTTTGGTCATTTACATTTTTTGATTTATTTTCCTTTTTGTTTTCTCTTTTCCTTTTTTTCTTTTTTTCTCCCTACCTTTTCGCCAATGGCCAATGAGGGCCTGGCAACCCTCGACGGCCTCTAGACGAGGGTCGCTACCCTCACTAGCTGCGAGTGAGGGCCACGACCCTTGCCCTACCCAAGCGAGGCAGTCCCTCGCCTCGACTAGTGGGCAAGGCTCACCTTGCTCAAGCGCAATTAGCGAGGGCCTAGGCGAGGCGACCCTCGCCCTGCCCAGGCAAGGCTACCCTTGCCTGTGGCCGTCGAGGCTAGGGCAGCCTCGCCTAGGGCTAGCGAGGGCAGCCCTCGCCCAGCCGTCGCTAGTGGTCGCTGACCACCGGCAAAAAGGAAATGAAAACAAAAGGAGAAAAGAAAGAAAAAAGAAAAATAAATTAGAAAATGTAAAATGACCAAAATGTCCTTGATCGGCCCTTTTTTAAAACAATGAGGGCACTTCAGGCCCTTAATTGAAATTTTCCCTTAAATTAATAAAGCTCCGTTTGTTTCATAAAAAATGAATAATTTGCCAAAAAATATCGTTTGTATCACTTGGATTAGCCAATAAACAATATTTTCATTATTGACGCACAATTTAAGTCTAAAAAATTTCATAGACGATAAAAATATTTTTTGTTCATCATTTTTGTAAGTAATTCAAGTGATATATTTTTTAAAATGTTTATCAAATCATTCATGTTTTGCGAAACAAACGCATCCTAAAACTGAGGAGGTGTCAACTAGGAAAGGGCCATGGCTTATTTTTATTTTTATTTTTGAAACTTTGGAAGGCAAAGAATATAATGAAAAGTATACGAGAGTTGGACGTACTAGCCTAAAAGAGAAAGACAAGGCCAAAGACAAAAGAGCCTATAGGTGTGGACTGACGCGGATACCGAAAAAAAATAAGTTCTATATTCATTCAATCGAGGAATAGAGAAAGACGAAAAAACTAAAGATTTCACTCGTAGTACTATTGAGCGAAAAATCTTTTTTTTTTTTCACCATTTAATAGTATTGATGTCAAACTTAAGAGATGGTCCCGTGTCACTTAATAATAATGTTGCAAGGGTCTCTTTTTTTAGCACCATATTATAGCATTGTGATAATTATATAAATAGTCTTTGAATTTTGACCCGATATACAATGCCATCTCTAAAATTTTAATTTATTCAATGTAGTCCCTTAACTTTAGTAATATGGTTTCTGAACTTTTGGTAAATGTTCAATCTCATCCCTAGATTATATGAGATATCCAATGTTATCTTCTATTGCTTCAAATCCAATGACAACATTGAACATTATCATGTAATTTATATACTAAATTGAACATGAAATCATATTGAATAAATTAAAAGTTCAAGGATGACATTGCATGTTAGGTTAAAGTTCAAAGCTTACGTTGAAAAATTAAAAGTTCAAGAATGACATTGCACATTACGCTAAAATTTATAAATAAATAAAACGCATCAACTTCCTTATAGCATTAGATAAGTATAGATACCTAAACGTTTAGAGTGATTTTTCTCAGATCATTTTGTATAGAAAAAATGACACAAATGGTCATTGAATTTTGACCCAATGCGCAATGTCATCCATAAACTTTTAATTTGTTTAATATAATCTTAAACTTTAGCCCAATGAGCAATGTTGTCCTTGAAATTTTAATTTATTCAATATAGTTTCATGAACTTTTAATACATGTTCAATGTAACCTATGAGCTATATGAATATGTTCAATGTTGAACCTAAACTCAAGTTAATGAAAGAATAATATTGGAGATTTATATAATCTATGGACTAGATTGAACATTTACCATCTACATTGAACAAATTAAAAGTTCAAGGATGGCATTATACATTAGGCTAAAGTTCATGGATCACATTAAACAAATTAAAAATTCATGGAAGATATTACACATTGGGTGAAAGTTCATGGACAATATGTTTAATTATCCCTTTTATACACCTCCGGTGCACCTATGTCGGATCCATTCCAATCATTTATGTACCCAATTACATCTAGTCAAACCCCTTCGGATCATGGTTTTTCGGGTCGGATTTCGGATTAAGGTTAGTTGATTGATGGAGTCATATTCTTCGGGTTTCATATTGGGCCTTAATTTATGATACTGGGCTTTGAAGGATTTGGGCTGACACTGCGAGACCAACCGACCTCAATTGATTATCCATTGCAAGAACAGGAACAAAAATCTGAAACCCTAACGGCTACAGCAAACACAGCACACGCCGAAGCAGAAGAAGCAGAAGCAGAACATGACGCAGAAATCGAATCTTTTCAAGGGCCAACAGAAGAAGAAAACCATCCCTCCGAGTCGCCATGGGAAGGCGCCTCCAACTCGCAAAGGTATCGTTTGTTTTTTCCTTCGTAGGATTCGTATGAGCGTTGAGACTGTTGTCGCCAGCTTCTGATGCAATTCACCGCGTTCTTTCTTCTTCTGATATGATCGTGTTCTGATTATTTGGCAGGGAAGAGAAACGTGAAGCCATTGAAGGTCACTAAGGACATGGTGATGGACCGTGTAAGTATTCACTCATGCCAGAGCTTAAATTTGTTTTAGTCAATGGAATCTGCCAGCATAGTTAGGTTGATTTATGAGCTTCAATCTCGATTCATCCATATGTCTTGTGGCTTTCCTATCAGTGTTTGGGAAGTAAAGTTGCTTGCTTTGGACGAATTTGATTGTGAAGCGATGATAATTGGCTTTGTCTGTTCTTCCCTCGTAGTCATAATATGTTGTGGGATTGGTAATCTTCGAAAGGTTTTGATTTGACGCCATTAGATGTTCTGGGCAGAGCGGTCTGTCACAATAGATTGATTAGAGTGTTGAGAGAATTTCGTATCGTGTCGGAAAACCCCGACATTCTGGTCCTTTCTTTTGCAAGAGTGAGTTTGTTTCTTTAACTCCAAATGTGTTACTCGATTGCTTGAACAGAGGTTGTAGCATCAGTTCTATTCAGCAAATTCTGTCTGCCGAGAGCATATTGATCTGCCAACCTCTCTTTTGGAACCAGCAGAGGATTGTAGTGTGTCCTTTGGGATTTCTGTAGATATTCGAGGAAATCGAGAGGTTTTAATTTGATACACCTGGTTGACGATCTCTCTAGTCGATTTGATATGATTCGATGTTCTGCGGCTCTTCTTTGCCTCCACAAAAATTTGCACTTTCCGTCACTTTAAAATTTGCTTGGCTAGCATCTGCGTTTGGTTTGTTAAGAGTTTACTGTCACAACTAGTGCACTTCCTTCTGTCATTTGATTTCTGATCATGCTTATTCAATTCTAATTTATTATGATTGTATTCTCATCGAATATAATTCTCTTTGTAAAAGGAAGAAAATCAATCCATTAACCTGTGAAGTTGCCATCCAACTTTCCCTCTAATTTAATGATGCAGGAGCTAAGCAAGTTCATAAACCACTGCAACGAAGTGAAAGCAGCCACCGCTGCTAACAAGGAAGGCGGTCAGCTAAGCATTGTCAAACCACCACCCGAATCTACTGCTGGTGAAAAGAAATAAATCATCGAGGTCGCAAAGAACTGGGTTTTGAGACAAATGGGACTCCAAATTTTGGGATGATGTACTAACTTATCTGACAGTTTGTCCTATAGAAATGGCGATACGTGTGATGGTCTCTTGAAATCTCTTTATTTTCTTCAGATTATTAGAGTTGGGACATATGTATGTATCTTTTGCTCAAGGCTAAAGAAGGGAAATTTTGTAATCTAAGAGTACAAAAGACTATGGTATTGGATTGTGCCATTGCTTTCATTGCATTTTTGCAAGTACTATCACAAATCATGGGTAATCTTTCACCTCGTGTTCTATTTCCAGTAGTCTTCAGCTTGCAACTGATATGAAATGGTTGATCCAATTATTTCCTGAGTTCTTAGACAAAAACCTCGCACCGCAGTATTCTCACCTCCTTTACATATCATTTGCTCTTAAGGAATTTTCTCTACTGATCAGCTTCGAGGTAAATGCAGCTTTCTGTATATTGTCCAGAGTCTGCAAACTTATCATGAAAATAAACAGAGCTATATATTAATCAGTCTCAATCTATTCTAAGTTGACATAATCATAGTCTTAATCTACTCTGTCAAGTTAACAACATACCAAGAAATAATGGAATTCAGAAGGCAAAACACAGACGGGTCTTCATCGAGTTTGCATCATGCATGTATGTTCGTCCAACTTCAATTTTCAATTTGGTTAGAAAATGAGGAGTTCTGACTTGTTGGCTATTGTTGACGAGCTGAGGTGGATCCAAGTCATCAGATCAGAAGGTCCCCACTTTGTCACGTTCCTATCAACTATCCGAAAAAGATCAGACAAAGGAGTCAGAAGCCAACACGCTATGATGGGGGTAAGATTATGTCCACTTTGCCCAACTGTTTTTGTTTATCCCGGTTTTGCCCTGCGCCACCTTCGATTTGAATATTCCTAGTTTAATGCCCAATTGAGCATGTGAGTGATTTCGATTGGCAAGCTTTGAAGCAGGAGAATCAAATTAGTTAGCTCATGCATTTAGTCCTATGTTCATATATTTACTCAAGTTGATTGGGAGGTAGTGGAAGGGATAAGGTGGATACGGTTCGAATAGATCGGTGTACATATTTTCTACAATCCGTCACGGCATAAAAAAAGTTCATTCGTTTTTTAGACATTGATCATGGTATAAGGTGGGAGATGGGTCAGAGGCAGATAACAACAAGTTGGTGACAAATCAATCATTCCTCCATCATTACCAAGTCATTATTAGTGGGCGATGTATCTGACATCTAAGTCAATTCATCATTCATCCGTCCAGGATAATATAATGCTTGCTCGTCTCGTCTCTCTAGCAAGAAATGGTTGCTCATCGGCCAGCTTTGGGCTATTAATTCGTCGCTTATACAAACTAATGTCATATTGTGAATCAATCTTAGGACTTGTGCCATTACATATTTACCATCCGGTATGATAATAATAACTTGTTTGCAAAGGTTGGGAGTCAACGAGAGCTTGTGGCCAAGTAGATGGGCGGCAACCAGTCTCGTCCGCACATACCCAAGTTATTTTAGCGACAGAATTTCCCGTAATTGCTAAAATTACTTAAGTAGCAAACTCGAAAAGAAATGAACTTTTAGCGAACTTAGTGTGTTTGTGTTTGCAAGTAACATCGGCGGTCGTTACTTTTGCATAAATTACTCATCCTGAGTCCTCACGAAACGTTCCCCAATTAATGAAAGCTATTCCGAACGTTGGAAGTTCCGTGGATGGGTTGAGTCAATGGGGTTGGATGATGATTCACAGGGATCTGATCAGAAATTCGTCCCGACGAATCTCAGCCGTCCGATCCCTTTCCTGCTAGCCAGCTAGCCAACCCGCACGCGTCACGCAGGGGAGCCAGACCCTCATTTCCACGTGCTTTTAAACTTGTGTCTGTCATTTCTTCTTACCATTTAAATGCGACGGTCATTGGCGCGTGTTGTCGAGTCGAGGTCGAAGCGCGTGGTGATGGGGTCCCTTGTGGGTAGGGTGTGTCCTGAGATACACAGTGAGGTAAGATTCAAAAAGTATTTTGTCTTAAAAACTACAGTTTCAACCAATAGCGACACCAACATCACTCCCATAAAAGAAACAATTTAACACGCGGCCACTAAAAAAAACAAGAAATTTCCAACATTCCAGACACCACCACGACCAGCATCGCCGCCGTCTTCGCCGCCACCGGTGAATCAAGATCGCCGCCGCCGTCATGGGGACTACTGCAGAACCTGTAATTTACTCTTTCTGGCTGCTGCCATTTTCCATTTCTGTCTCTCTTTTTCATGTTCTGATGGATAAAGTTTGAAACTTTTCTTATGGGGAAACGCAAAGTTTGAAGCTTTTCTGAGTGTGGTGTGTGTCGTGGTTGTAGGCGGTGGAGAGAGAGAGTGAAGGTGGAGGAAGAGGAGCGGAGGAGGAGGAATCAGGCGGTGAGGGATTGAAGGATGTGGAGAGAGGTGAGGTGGGATTTCAAGGAGGAGTGGCTGGTTCTTATCAGAACCCGACAGACTTTCACGCTTCGATGATGCAGAGGTTGAACCCAACGAACCCTTTGAGGATTGCCATCAACGGAGGGACGAGAGTGACGACTCCTTCTCCTGCTCATGCTTCTATACCTCGCTCCACACCTACCCCTTCTCATGCCTCCGTACCTCGCTCCACACCTACTCCTCAGGTAAATGTTTCACCTTAATATCTTCAAGTCTAGCTCTCTCTCTCTCTCTCTCTCAATCTCTGTGTGTGTGACAAATCAAAAGGGAAGATGCAAAAGTAATGCATTTCTATTTGTTTGAGTTCTGGTGAAATTATTGAATGAAGATGAAGAGTTAGATGCTTCTGTTTCATTTATAGTTCACTTTCCTCATTAAATTTTTTTTTTTTTGGTTGCTTTTTCGTTTGGGTTTTCTCTGGCAGTCTATAGCAACACTGAACTCAAGAAATTGCACAAACAAAATCTCTCTCTTCCTGTTCCTCCTGCACTTGGTGATAGCAGTCGGTTTAGTTGGTTTTCTTGTGTTCAAGGGGGTTCAAGGTCTTATAGAGGCATCAGAGGACATTAAAAGAAAGGAAAAAGCTGTGCTTAAATACTTCATTCCACAAGTAGAAGCTGCATCCTTTCTTAGTATCACTCTTGCATTTGCTTGGCAAAAGGCTGTGAGGGAATGGCCTAAGTTCATGGTCCATTTCATATTGTGGAGCACTTTTGGCATGTCATTGTCGGCCGGAGCTCTGCTACTTTGCTTCCAGACGCCTCCTACCGATGGCGTAGGAGTCTGTTTCATTGCTTTTGCTATTGGCAATGGCCTATATGCTTGCTGGGTTTCGCAACGGACTCAGTTCTGTTGCAGCATATTCTTGAAATCGCTGGAGCCTGTTTCAAAGTTCCCGGACATAAATCGGCCCACGTATGTGATGCTTGGAGCTGGATTTCTTTGGATGTCTTTGTGGAATTTAGCTGTTATAGGGGCATTGAACTTCTACTTTCCTCCTTTGATCATCATTGCATTGGGGTTGAGCTTGGCTTGGGTGACTGAAGTTATGAGAAATATAGCGAATATAACAGTTAGCCGGGTCATTGCTCTGTATTATCTCAGAGGAATGCAATCTAGTACTCAGTTTTGCTTCCAGAGAGCATTGACGTACAATTTGGGAAGTGCTTGTCTTGGATCTCTTTTTGTTCCGACCATCGAAGCACTGAGAATTGTTGCTCGAGGTTTGAATTTGCTTGAGGGAGAAGATGAATTCATGTTTTCCTGTGCACATTGCTGTCTCAGAGTGATGGACTGCATCTTCAGACACGGTAATGGCTGGGCCTTTGTGCAGGTAATGTTCTGAGAGAATTTGTTTGTGCTGTAAAGTTCGCTTTTGTTCCATTTCCTATTATAGAATCTTTTAGGAGGATAGCTTGTGATAGCAAAAATAACATCTGCAACATATCTGGGCGTCATTATCACCTAGGAATCGATATGTTAAGAAGTGTTAGATGATACTTCCTCTGCCCTTCAATAAATTCACATAATGCCGTGGATTTGGTGGTTAATAATATCGAAGTCTCTGACTGGTTGAGTTAGGTTTTACATGGTGTCTGAATAGGGAAATGTTGATGATTTTGGGAGTCAGTCTTAGAGACCCAAAGGAGAGCACTCTCTTGTGCTTCATGACTTAAGCATGCTGATTGTTATTTAAGCTACTGAATTTAATTGTTGATGCTAAGATCTCGAATAACATATTATTCAGAGATAATTATAGCCCCAAACCTCTCCCCAATAAAGCGCCTAGTCATCAATCGTGAACTAGTTCACCTTGCTTGTTTCAAGCTTGTGTTGTTAATCAAACTTGTGCAACAGATAGCAGCATATGGTAAAGGTTTTGTGAAAGCATCACAAGATACATGGGAACTATTTGAGAAACAAGAAATGGAGCCCATTGTTGACTCAGACATCACCAGCTCAATTTGCTTCCTCACTGGAGTTTGCAGTGGCTCAATCTGTGTCATTGTAGTTGCTGCTTGGACTGTCACAGTTCGCGAAAGCTTCACTGCCACAATTTCCCTACTTGCATTCTTCGTTGGGTACCTAATGGTAGGTGCACCTTACTTGACAATCTTTATGAGTTTATTAATCATTTGATCAACTAGTGTTTAATTATCACCGAGATACTAAATTGATGACATCTAATAGAGCTTTTTCCTTTTGCAATTTGTTGGCAGACCAGAATTGCCATGGCACTGCCCCATGCTTGTGTTAGTTGCTACTATGTGTGTTACGCTGAGAACCCTGAGAATAGGCTCTTTGACAAAACAATAAAGGACCGTCAAAATATGATAAAGTCGAGACAGGACGTGGTTGTGCCAACCCCAAGAGTGCCTGGTCGGTTCCGAAGAGCATAGCCTGCAGAGCCATGAATCTCCAAGGATCGGACATGTGAAAAAGCAATTGTACGGACACGGTGGGGAATCATGTCTTTTTTAGAAATGTGGCCAAATTTTCATTCTTAACGCGGATATGTGTGTCGATATGGATATTGATTTGGGTCAAATTGGAGCGGAGGTGGTTTTTCCAAGAGGATGGTGAAGAACACAAAGGATGTGTGAAATGGTGAAAGTCAAGCAATTATTAAAGTCCTTGACATTGGAGGAATTGTGGAGAGCCCACTCACGATTCTTATCCACTAGGCTACAAGGAGAGCAAAGTTACTTTTGGCACTGCTTTGCTCCATGGTGTCATATGATATCGCATATACTTAAAGTATATTCGGTGCAAGAGAGGGCTCCCACCATCATTATTTAATTGCTGTGCCCACCATCCAAAATTACTTCTGTACTTAAGACCTGTAATTTCTTCAGGTAGGTCAGTTTCGTGAATTCTACTCAACTTGTAAATAGTATTCTCATCCTGTTTTCCCCTGTAAGAAGAACGGATCATGCATGTAGCAGGAGGAAGGCTTTAGCTGTTTTCTTTATTATTCTTCGGCCGATAGCCTTTAGCCGCAAAGAAATCCGATCATGACTCAGGCCTGACTTGTCACTGGTCTATATTTGTCGGTGAACCTAACCTTCCTATTGAACTGAGGTGCATTGCCCAAAAGGAAAATGTAATACAGGTATGGCAGCTGAGTAGCATGAACAGATAAGAGAATTGCATGCACAGCACTAAAGCGCAGAGGTGCTTGTTATGTTAAAGAGAGTGAAAGCAATCAGAAATTGGCAAGCATTTGAAGTAAATCATGCAGGGGGTGAAAAGGCTTTGATGGGTGAAAATCAGGTTTTTCTCGAAAAGATATACAGAAACTGGGACGAAGCAAAGGATTGCTTTCAGACTTTAAGAGAAGCATGTACCACCTCAAGTTAAAAACTGATGAATAGTTCTCTTTATCTTGCTCCTTCCACTCCCCAACTGCACCGAAAGGGAAAAATTATGCAGGAGTAGGAATTAGGAAATAAGGAGATTGTTTGAGCGACTCGAGCGTAGTTGTAGTATCTGCTATATCTCTTGATCCGCTATGAAATCATGTCCAGCTCTTCCTGTGGAGTAAAGCCACATCAACCAGACCATGTAAATCTGATATCGGATTTATCTTGTTTTTCACAACAGATGCTCTATAATGATAGCTTGCAAGTATTGGAAGTAACACAAGGAGATGAGCAGAAGTAGTTATGAAATAAAATACTGGTACGAAATTTCTCTGCCCTTTTAAGAAATGGAGAATATCCAAGTAGAATGTGATGGCTGGCCATATGGGCATCATTAAGGGAAGGAACAGAAAATTTGAGTATTGGTTGGAGGAGCGAATTAGAAAAAAGCTGCGATGACTCACACCAGATGCAACTCCATGCCTTCATTAATCCTGAAAATTTTCGTTTAATCCAAAAGGCCATCTAATCTGCATTGACTCAATATAACGAAAGGCAAGTTTTCCAATTGGCTTTAACCTCCTTTGTCGTCGCAAGAGAAATCAGTTTACCCAGGGAAAACATCCAGGAAATGCATTTAGAAATACAAGGTTTGCCACATTTATCACATTTTTTGGTTGAAAACACCAGGAACAGCTCAAGATTCTCCCTAGAACGGTGACAGTATCATCCCAGCAGGCAGCGTAACATGGTCATATACTAACTCGGACAACCCCCAAAACTAAGTAGGCCTCTCGATGAAACTGAATAGGTTGATCAGAAACGACAATGAACGGCTAATTCACTAAGCAACAGATGACTGAGACAATAGGAGTATCCACATTTACACGAGAAAAGAACTACAGTTGTCCTAGCATTGCATGCACCGCTACCTAACCACATACAATCTCAGTAATGCGAAATCATATGTACCGAGAGAATGGCGAGCTACAGTGCCAAATTCACATCGAGAAAACACCATGCACAGCCTATATGAGCAATCACATAGAGCAAATCTTCTTCAAGTCCAAGGTGCTCCCCACCGAATCGTCATGCTTTTCCTGACTTGGCTTTGGTTCCCTTCTGGAGTCTGGCTTTTAGTGCTCCAATTATCTCCTCACCTTGACGAGACCCACCGCCATGTTGAGGCCGACGTAGGACGAAGGTCTCCCTTTTCTTCAGCAACTTCCGCATGGTCCAGCCATCCTCACCATCCACAAAATATTCCATCTCCAACTTATATTCCGTGTAGCCCAGTGTTTTAGTGAACAAATTCAGTGCAGCATGGTTACTCTTCCTCACATGTAGGTACGCATATTCGGCTTCATAAGCCTGTTCGATATCATTCAAAAGTATCAGTAAGATGTTCGATCTCAAATATAGAACCTATTTACGTCCACAAGTTTACTAGTCTCGGCTATTCTCGGACTAAAACTCGGGTTTCGTGGAGCTATATAAGGAGATTAGAGCAACCAAAGAAGGAAGACTGAAAGTAAGCATAGCTGGTGACGGTCTGGGTATGATCTAGTCTAATCGTTTGTTATTGTAAAAAGAGGCAATCGACACCGATCGAACTGGGAAGGATCCCCCAATGAAAATGGAAAATTTCACAATCATTTACACCAGTTCACACTTATCCCTTGAAGCGAATGTCCAAACAGACCAAGAAGATATATTAATATTTAGCCACTTGCGAACTTGATACTTTCAATGCAATTGATGATTGCATTGAAGGGGAGAGAAAGATGATACCCGGCACAGATTCGATTGAAAAGAAATAAATCCTAGAGGCTCCACTTTCTCAAACATCCTACCTACCCATGATGGAGCATCGCAGAACAGAGTCGCTAAAGAACAGAGAGTAATACAAATCACGCTTTTACGAAATCTTCGAAATGTATGATTAGATGATGGCGCGAGACAAATCGATCCCATTCACTAACCAAAGACTCCCCTATGAAAAAGAAAAGTGAAGCAAATGAGGAATGCGCGATGGAAAGACCTCTATCATAGCAGCGTGAGCGGCGCTCAAGAGCTTCGTGGCGAGACCCAGCCGGCGATAAGGGCGCAACACGGCGATAGAGGTAATGTGGCCTTCATATCCGCCCTCCTTATCATCTCCCATCGTGGCCAAGACGTACCCGACGATGCGGCCATCCGGGTCCTGCGCGACGTGCTGGACCTGAGGCCACGAGACGAAGAGGAAAAAGTAGTGCTTCATCGGGTAAGTCTCGCTCTCGGGAAAGCACCTCATATTGCAGGCTTGCATTTGGAGGAGATCCTCTGCTGTTGCCTTCCGTATGGAAGCCCCCATTGCTGATCTTGGAAGATCGGTTTTGGGTTTCGGGAGCTCGGTCTTCAGAGTTTGCGCGGGAATAATCTGTTTTTCGGTTTTCGGGTGGAGGAAAAAGGAAGAACGAAAGCTGGGGAGAGAGAAATGATATCGTACACAAGTAGAAATTCTCTAATTTTTTTACCTCTATGTAATTTCCTAATGACTGCCTTCAGTTGAACAAAAATAATTTTTATAAGTGATGCTCAAATTTTGGCGATATTTGCATAGGCAATCTACCTGTGACCACCCCTATATCAAGTAATCATGTTTAGTAATTTTCCACTATGAATGGAAAATCTTAAAAACTTTACGAGTAATTCCCCTGCCCCCAAATATATATATATATAGAGAGAGAGAGAAAAAGAGCTAGTTTTTAAGAGGAAAGTCACTTTAACTCCGTGGAGTCAGTAACTTTTCATCTAGTAGAATGGCAATTTCCAACGAATTAATAATTATATCGAGTAACTTCTGGGTGTGGTTAATATATATAAAAAAATCTTAATTCCTCAACATGATTAATAAGTTTCGATGCCGAAAGGTAAATTTCAATAGTAAGTGGTGAAATTTTCCACTAGAAGCTACTATAGAACTTCTCGTTAATAAACCGCACCGGTTGTTTGCTTTTTGGGATTAATCTTATCCAACCTTAAATTTGAGGGTGAAAATCTTTATACAAACTGCAGCTGCTGCGTATAGTTTGCCCTTTTCCCGACGAGCCCTCCCGGTGAACAAAAAGCACAGGCGAGTAGAAACAAATTCGCTCATTGCAGCTTGGCTTAGCTCTGCCCTTCAAAGTCCAAACACTTTAGCTTGACGAATGCATCGCCCGATTGTTTAAATGTATGTCGTGTTAAGGCTAAGCGAGCGAAATTAGTTAGAAACCAAATTGCAGCTCATCTTAAGATGCATCTATCACCATGTTAACATGGGTAATGGCAGGAAAGTCAGAGAGATTGGAATTTACAACGTCCTCTGGCTTCGATGGGGGTGGAGATCCTATTTTGCAAACACCCGGGTACTTCATGAGCCTCCGGTTGGCTCCGATAATTACCACCGATCAAAGTGTCCGGTTGGCTCGGACAATGGCAGGAAAGTTATACGATTGGCTTGATGGATCGTTACTCGCTCGATCGACCTCCTTCGTTGTTCCAGGATGCGTATTTACCAATACAGATTTGCCACATTGATCCCCATGATAAGGTTATGAATATGAGGAACGGCTCAAGATTCTCCTTAGAACAGTGACAATGTCATCCTAGCACGCAGTGTAACTTATCATTATGATTAGTGATTTCTCATGTGGGAAAACCTAAATATGTATATATTTCTGATTAGTAATTTTTCCAAGAAAAAGTTTGGTCAGCTTTTAAGAGGAAAGTCACTTCAACCTATCAAAGGAGTAACCTCTCGATGGGTCAGTAACTTTTCGTCTAGTAAAACGGTAAGTTTCGATGAACAAGTAATCGTTTCGAGTAGCTTTTTTATGTGGTTACCATCTATGAAAAAAAACACTTGAATTGTCTACATGATCCATAAGTTTCAATACCGAAAGGTAATTTTCAGCAGTGACTAGTGAAATTACAACACCATGTGTATATATCATCTCTTTCCCACGTAATCCTCCAATCTTGACTCCAGAGTCTAGATCGAGTCGAATATGTTTTTATTTTACTAGGTGACTTGACTTCAAATTAGATTTTTTTTTTTAAACAAAGAGGCATGAACTCGTTCAATCACTGGCCATTTTGCATTATTTCAATCTAGAAGTCATGTCTCAACAGTCCTAATCAGATGTATGCGAGTAGTTGATTCTTATAATAAAAGCAGTAATTTAAATTCGCCTGGATAATTAACACGCAAAAACATAAATCTATAAAATTTTAAAATTGAAATCAATCATTTCTTATCTACACCCATTTAAATTCATTTCTAGATAATCTGATATGTAGAAATACTGTATTTCTTTACATATTTGATTTTGTTTCCTTTTCTTCTTAACTGTTTGTAAACCACGTGCCATGTAACATTAATTTGGTTTAATCTAAACTAGCTGTCACACATAGGGCGCGTGCAGTTACTTTTGAGGCATTATTGTAAATTCTATTATTTAATTGCAATGTAAATTTAGAAAAAGGAATTTCAGGATTACTTCTCCTCTGAATTCGCTCAACAAGAGGCCCTAGTGAGCTCTATCGCCTTGAGCAAAAAAGCATTGTCCGGGAGTATGTGAAGGAGTTCACTGAACTCAAGCTCCAAATTCCCAATCTAGGGGAGGAGAAGGCTCTCGGGGCCTTGGGCACAACTCGAGCTCAAATGACGGGATGTTCATATTCTCTTGAAGACACTAACTGTAGCCGAATCTCTCGTCGACTTCACCAAAGTTGAATCCTCTAAGCCCAAAGGGAATGGGTGGAGAACAGATCGCCCCCACAAAGACGAGGAAGGCAAAACTAACTGTGGCTAAAGAGACCTGAAAGGTGAAGTTAACTGTGGCTGAAGAGACCAACAGGAGAGATCACGAGGAGAAGGTTCTTCCAAACAACCCTATCAAAGGTGGAACCGATCCCAAGGTGACTCCAACAAAGAAAGGTCCAAGAAGCCACCGCCATCCCCATGCTTCATTTACGACAGCCCCACCAAGAGTGTCTGAAGTAGAACAGGCTCAACGCTTTGCTCCCATTAGAAGAGGACAAGCCGAAACAAGAACGAAGAGAAGTGTGACTCGGAACCATAAAGGTTCTCAACTCTATCAATTCCCTGAAAACCTAACCACTGTCCAAAAAGAAGCATACGAGTACACATTTGTCATTCGTGGAAGTCAAATTACACGTCACAACACTTTATGCCTTGGTTGACACAGGTGCATCAAACATGTTCTTGTCAAGCAAAGCGGCGAATAGTTTGGGATTTTGTGTGGAACCAACCGAACATTGGTTCAAGCCAGTCATCTCGGATGATGTGCCGGCCATTGGCATTGCTCGGGACGTGGAACTACAAGTCAGTGGATGGAAAGGCAAACTCACTTTCGAGGTAATTTCGCTCGATGAATATGATCTTATCTTAGGTTTGGAATTCTTTGATAGTATGAGGGCCATGATAGACATGAGAAACAAATCAATTATCATCACCAACCCACAATGCCCATTGATGGTATGTTGGTTATTTGCGGAAGCGTGTGAGTGCGTTTGAAGTGCAAGTGTGTGTGGATTAGTTGTTAAAGGAGGAGAGAAAGGGACGGCACTTCAACAGTGAAAGCAAGGATTATGGCAATGGGACAAAAGCTTTTTAAGAGGAGTATTGTTGGTCTGCTAAGTACATTGCTTTTGGACAACCCCCAAGCCTATTTATAGGCTTACATCACTGACTTAAGACAACTTTCTTTGCGGAGACAGATTTTTCTACACAAACATTAGAGGACTCTAGACATTTTCTTCTTTATACATTTCGTTAACATCAATGCACTAGATTTTTTGTAGGAATTTTCTTGACTTCTCTTAGCCAAAGTCCATCTTGAAGATTCTAGAAATTGAATCAATAATTTAACATGGTACCTATGATCTATGGGTTGACAGAAACCAAGATCATCAACTCAACATGAAGGGCCAAGAGTTGAGAAGCTCATAACCGAGTAAAGCATGAAGCCACAACCTTTGAAAAAGCCGAATACAAAGTTGGAACGTCCGACATCAACTCAACATGAGATGCGATCCATGTACTCTTCCCGGAAGTGGAGAACTTGCCGGACAACATGGAAGTGGCCGAATCAAAAAAAGAGTTCCTTGAAGAACGAGTTGGGATTCACGAGCCGTGTAGCCGACAAATCAAGAAGCCAAAGACAAAGCGGCATCAAAAATGGAAAAATTGCCAACGACTAAAGAAACGACAATCCAAAAGAAGGATACGGACGGGCAAGCCAAAAACACCGAGTTGAGAGCGCCGAGGACGTCACTTGAATGGGTGGAGGAGAATGTCATGACCCCAAGGTTTCCCGTGAACGAAAGATCGTGTACAATCCGAGAAGACCAGCCAAGTATCCTAGTGTTTCTAGAGTCCTCTAGAAAACTCCCAGGAATGGACGAAACAGTAAATATACCATTTTCTAGAGTGTTCCTATCATTATTTTCGGTAGTTGATAGATGGGGAGATGCAATCTCCACCGTTGAATCTAGAAGAAATCAACGGTTGTAATGAGATGGACTTTTTTTTATAAATAGAGGAGCTCTCTCCCTTATTTGTATTAATCCAATAATTGAGCAATACAATCCATTTTTCTCCCAGAGCTTCTCTTTCTAAATACTTTCTTTCTCTACGACCCGGTAAGCAAGTGATCGATCCTTGGGAGAAGGCTTATCTTAGGCGCTCCAACGATCCAAGAAAGCCTAAGTCACCACACGGTCCCAATCCCAAGTAATTGACTTGTGACAATATCACCATCATTTACACCAAGTGTTCACACTCATCCCCTCCCCTAAAGAGCATGCCTAAACAGACTAGGAAGATAACCGGCACAGCCTTGATTGAAAAGGACAAGAACAAAGAACTTAAAAGAAACCCTAAATCTCTAATCTTCTCAAACATCCTAACATGGTGGAACATCGTGCACAAACAGAGTCGCTAAAGTCCCAAGGAGTAATATTAATCATATGCTTCTATGAAGTCTTCAAACTAGACAAATCAACCTGATTCGCTAACTAGAGAGTCTCCTACAAAAATGAAAAAGAAACAAGCGAGAAATGTACAACGGAAAGACCTCCTTCATGGCAGAGTGAGTGGCATTCATGAGCTTTGTGGCAAGGCCACTCCGGCGATAAGGCTGCAACACCGCAATGGACCTGATGTAGCTGCTCAATACGCGGTGCTACTCTCCGTCCATCATGACCAAGAAGTACCCATATTTGCATTTGCAATTTGTTAGAGGAAGATTTATATCAAGAAATTATATTTGGCAGAAGAACTCTGCAACTGCCAAAACTTGGCATGAGAGGACACTTTAGTATCAAAAGTTTCAAAATGTACACTTAAGTGCAACTGTTTTTTAAAAATAGGACACTTAAGTACTAAGTCCGACAAGCCTAGCTAGAAAACTGACGTGGCTTTATTTCATTAATAAACTCAGTCTATGTGGCTTGCCGGAAGATCTCCTACAACCTAAAACGATGTCGTTCAACCATGTTCCCCAAGTAAGAACCCTAAATCGGCTAATTTGAACAAAACCCCCAATTTCAAACCTCAACTGAGCCCTAAAATCCAAATTGATGCCCTATTTTAGTTTGCCCCCAGAGTTAACCGTTGAATCTTGGAACTTGGCTAAGAATCGCATGAGAATCAGATTTAGAGATTGCATTCTTAATCGCACGTCATCTGTTCAATAAAATGCTTAAATGAAGTGCTAAAGTTGGATTCATGTGATCAACATTTAGAGTTAGTTTGATACATGATTGCTTCATTGGGTGTTGAATTGTTACTAAGCTTTCGTTTTTTTATTGACCTCCCAATGCGAATGAGGACCAAACCAAAGGATCTCCTTATTTCCCGACGATAGCCTATGGTTACAAGCCGTTTGCGTTACTACCCTAGCCCTTGCTATGTATGTGCGTATATGTGGGGTTGTAGTTTTGTTTGCGATCGAAATTTTTATGGTTGGAAAACGTGGTTTGGTGATGAGATTTAGTCACTAGTGTTGGTTTTGTGGCCAGAATGGTGGTCTGGTGATAGCCGTGACTAGCTGGCAGTGGAAGTAGGTCATTGTTGGTGACTGTCAACGTCAGTGGCAAGCGTCAATGGCTGATGAAGAGCTCCAGCAAGGAGCTCGAAGTTGAAGGTGTCCCAGTGTGGAAGACATTTGGGGAAGAAGAAGACAGGAAAGAAACAAAAAAGAGAAAAGAACAAAAAAAATAGAATAAACTCAGTCTACTTGACTTGCATTTTTTAAAAAAAATTGCCACATCATTTAAAATCTTCGTCGGAAAAAGCCACATTAGTAACTTGGCCAGAATTTCACGCTGTTGGCACTTAAGTGTTACTTTTTTCTCCAATTTTGGCACTTAAGTGTACCGTTTAAAACTTTTGGCACTAAAGTGTCCCTTTGTGCCAAGTTTTGACCCTTACGGCGTTCTTCTACCGATTCTATTTAGTAACTTTTCACTATGTATCGAAAAACCAAAATATGTATCTTTTTTTTTCAGTAACTTTTCTAGAAAAATCTAATTGGCACATTGAGAGGAAAGTCACTTTGACCAATTAAAAAGAAGTAATCTCTCGATGGTCAATAACTTTTTATCTAGTAAAACGGTAAATTTCGATGCACAAATAAGCGTTTCGAGTAGCTTCTCGGCGTGGTTACCGTGTCTATCAAAAATACTTTGATATGTCTACATGATCAATAAGTTTTAATACCGAAAGGGTAATTCTCAATAGTAACTAGTGAAATTACAACTCCATGTGAATGCATCATCTCATTCCCACATAATCATCCAATCTTGACTCTAAGGTTTCGTTTGTTTAGTGAAAATTGAATAATTTGGAAAACATTTTTCTAAAAATTATCGCTTATTTAAAATAATTAGTCAATAAAAAATATTTATCATTATTCATGAAAATTATTCATTTTACGCTAGGTGACTTGACTTCAAATTAGAAATCTTCTTTTTCACACAAAGAGGGATGAACTCATTCGATCAGCTGGCCTTTTTAGCATTATTTCAATCTAAAAATCACGATTCTTAGAATAAGAGTAGTAATTTAAATTCGCCAAGATAATTCACCTGCAAAAACATAAATTTCCAACATTTTAAAATTGAATCAGACTTATTATTTATCGACGACCATTTATATTCATTTCTAGATCATGATCTAATATGTAGAAATACTATATTTCTTAACATATTTGATTTTGTTTCCTTTTTCTTCTTAAATGTTTGTAAACCACATGCGCCGTATTATAAAATTAGTTGTCACAAAATCGTTTCATGTGCAATTGCTTTTAAGACAATATTGTAACTTCCATTATTTGAAAAGTGAGTTGTTGCTCGATGAATGGGTATTATTATTGCAATGTTAATTTAGGAAAAAGAAAATTTCGACCAAAAAAAAATTAGAAAAAAAAGAAGACAAACCACACTTCTTGCTTATTTAGAAACAGATTTCGTCGTGCAGAAAATTTTTACTCGCCACTTGGACTGAATAATTTCGAAAAAACGGTCCTCTCTAATTACAAGAGGGCCAGGTATATCAAATTTCTAATTTAGTGATCTCATCATACGATCATGTCAATACAAATTGCCTTTTCTCTTCGTTCCTTTTTCTCCGGTTCTCCACAACTGAAAAAAGAAGAAGAGAAAATTACAACGATCTTCAAAGAAGGAGCAGCTTCTAGTGAAATTTCCACAATCTTATTTGCTTTCCGTTGTGAGTGGTGACAACTTTCTTCATTCCCACGGCCAAACACATGATCGGAGGTCGGGCAGCTCTAGGAATGCTGTCGATCCTAGCATCTTCTGAGAGCCTTCTTCCCTTTCTTTTCTCTATCCCTCCTGAAGAAGAAGAGGCTGATGATACTGGTTGGTCCATAACGTAACTCGAGACTAGTTCGCCCGTGCTTTGATCCAAAACACGCAGCACGCCGTCTATTCCACCAACAACCAGCGTCGACGTGTCATACTGCATGTGTCCCAGCGAGTACAGCACGTTCGGGCTCACTCGTCTTTCCCACAGAACCCCCATTTTCCTGAATAGTTAGCATCTTCTCATTTATCAGCTGCTTTTTTTTAGGGTATCGAATATCGAGACCAAATAAAGCCCACACACACTCTACATGTTCAGGGAAATTCTTAATTTCATTAAGGTACCAATAGCAGAGAAAGTGATGTCACCAACTATAAGTACCTGAGATCCCAACAAGATGCATATCCAGAAGCACATCCAGCAAACACTAAATTTGAACAAGGGTTGAAACACAATGTCTTTATGCCTGTCAAAAATAGATTGAGTTCAAGTAGGTTAGCTATGGTGCAAGCATCTCTTGAAGCAATCTATCATATCTGGCTGAAGGAAGAAAGTCGTATAGTGTAGACAAACAAGACAAATTTGACTCATGATATGACAAATAATTTGATGTTTAAGTGCACATGCAACCTAAAATCATGCAGCAAAGAGGAAGATAAGCAATCAGGAGACCACTTTGACCATATTGAGACTCTTGAGACGGTGCTATGAAAATCCATCATGACATTCATCAGTATCACATCGCAGACCAAAATAAAGAACCATGACAGTTGAATCCTCCAGGACCAAAACCCACCAGTCCGAACTGATACCACCATGGCCATTTGCGACCCAATATTCAATATTCAGAAACTTTTGCCCCACGAGCAGGGAAAATGACTAGCTGAGAGACAAGTTACAATCAAGAGCTTATCGAATCTAGTTTCAGAAACAACTAAAAAGTTAGAGGACAAACTAGAATTATCCTTAAAGGTATTAGCTATATAACCAGAGAGGATTTTCACCACCTGCGTTCCTACAAAATAAGTTTAGAACCTGCTGCTAAACCAATGCTCGAAATTCACGAAAAGAAAACGCATGAGAAATTCGTAGGTCGAGAGATTGACAAATAAAATCTAAATTGAACATGACAACTTGAAACTCCCCATGCAAACCAACTCAGACAAAAAGAATTCTACAGATATATGCTTTCAGGAAAATTAGCTGAACAAGCAAGGAAACAACCTATGCGGTCATTTGGCCTCAACGTTGCTACTCGCTCATCAGATGAAAGACCTGATATTGTGATGCTGCCAAGCGAGGACCCACTAAAAATCAACTGCTCACCGCTCAAAGATAAGCAGGTCACTGGGGCAGAATGCATCCTGCAGTCAAACAGAACAATCATTAGCAAGTCACTACAGTATCATTACCTTCCCGATGCATCATGAGACGATTGACATCGAACCTAGGTTCACTGAAGAAATTCTATTGACAGAAATTACATTTCAACAAGCAAATCAGAATAACATACCTAATGATTCGAGAACATTTCCTACTGTACATGTCAAACACACGAACAGTACCATCCTCACATCCAACAACTGCCTCGGGATCAAGGTAACTGCAGATCAGATGTCAGTCATACAATGACCAAATCTGTGTCATAACACCAACAAGTGCACTGAGAGAAAAATAAAGAAACTAACTTAACGGAGGCTATATTTCAATAGGTATGCATCCTAGAGACAAATGACAGAATGAATAAGTATGATAAAGCAACATTAATTGCACCGTGTCATGTTATAAGATCAAAAGAGCTGCTCTTTAATTGTTCAATGCTTCATAGGTATGACTTTTTTGCTACTTTACTGGTCAAGGATAATCCAGAATAATTCCTAGTGTTCTTGATTAGTACAAAAGTTCAATCTGTTCTCATCTATATAAAGTTGGAATATGCTGATCCACATATTTCACGAGAAAGACATCCCAAATTCACTTCCAATATGAACATTAGATACTGAGCCACATGACAAGTCCATAACATGGAGTGCCTATTTCCATGCAATGAAGTGAAAACGTCTCTGTTAATAAAAATCTGGAAAACCTGATTAGACTATTTCCTATGGATATTCAAAGTATATCAGGTTTTCATGAACATATTACTCAGAGAAGGCAAATAATATCCAAGTAAGTATATTTCAACGCACCGCAGACACAAACCCTTCGGAAATGTTCCTTCACGGGAGGGAAATATGCTCCTCTGGCCCCCACGCCTCCATATGCCTATGCGAGTGCCAATCAAGCCAACGATCTGTAGAAAGTTGACTGGAAAATTTTAGAGTTTCTTTTGTATATAGCTGCAACATATCATCCAATCGAGCAAAATTTAATTGTCATTAGACCTTCATATATCTCCAGAACCAGCGACTAGTCAACCACATGATAAAGTTGGAGAGTATTAGAATGTTCAGCAAGAGGAAAAAGTAATTACAATGGAAACATGGCAAGCCATGATGCCTTTCTGTGCAGGAAGCACCTTAATATGGAAATTAGGGGTTGTCCCGAGATATTGCCAGCATATGTTTCTGAATTAAAAGGTATCTCAAATTTATTGAAAAGCTGTAATATCATGTTTTTGAAAATTAGACCGTTAAGACAAAAGAGCACCACCTCCTATGCAGAAATAACTGTATTACATATACGGTCTTATCTGTGCAAGAATGCATCTTCCCTCTTCCACCATCTCGAGAAGGAGAAATCTTAATAGTACCTTGCTTTCATCAAAATCATAATCAATTAAAGAAACTGCATGTGGAATAGCATATTCTCCAAGGCATTTGTAGCTTTCAGCTGACCAAAGACGCATAACCTAACATCACAGCATATCGTTAGTGACCATGAGAAAAAAGAGAAGTAAGCCACCAGAAAAAGATTGAAAGAACATTGTTGGAATTTAGCAAGTGAATGGTGAATATATTTTAATCGAAAAATGAATGATATATTAAAATAAAACTTAACGAGAGAGAGAGAGAGAGAGAATATTAAGAGTTAACCCCTGCGCAAGAGCTGATTAATCACTGCCTTATACCTCAACTGATATTTTGTCAGAAATTAGACACGATAAGTTTACCCCACCAGGATGAATCATTCGAAAACAACTCTCAAGACAGCTGTTTGATTAATTTTTACAGTTTAATGTGCCACCATAGTGAGAAGCTAGCAACAAGTCACAGGGGCGAGAAACAAGATAGAAATAAAAAAGTCACTGACCTATTAATCATGTAACCAGCTTATGAGAAGATAGGGAAATACAATAGGATTACGCAGTAGAAAAAAAGTTTGCACTTTCTCTTCTAATTTCAGGTTAATTCTATCATATTACACCTCTGGCCAGAGGGAAAAAAAGAAAACCCCATAGTATTGCATGATATGAGAACAAATATCTTTTGTTTTGACTCTTAGCTCATGCCACAAATGTATTGCACACAACAAGATCCTACCAACAAGAAAAGCAAAGGAAAACAACTCATAAATTCTAATTCTTTTCATGACTTCCTTGCTATTAGCAGTAGCTTTATTCGACTAAGCCACCCCAGGAATCATCTGAGTAAATCTCATAATGGTACCTCTTTCAAGAAAACCCTGAGAATAAAGTAGGAGAGCATCAAAGAAGACCATACCTTGTCACCTACACCTGTGAGGATTGAACCCATCTTCATTCGGCACTGATTGACCCTAACAGAGAGTATGATTAAAAGCTAGTAACAAAAGAAATTTGGAAAAGTAGACAAAAAAAATTCTAAATCTTATTTTGGACTACTTACACAACCTTGGTAAAGATCATATTCTCCTGTTCTGATTAAGATTTCATTTAATCTCTTTGCCAAATGAATTCCATCAGATATTAAATCATATAAAACTGAGGAATTGTTGAACCCTTTCAATTTTTTCAATCTCTTCCTCAGTTACTCACTCACAGATCATATGCCATATGCTCACCAAAAGGTACTAAATACTATGTCATGGTAAGTAAAGCATCCGATTACCCTGTCCCATCAATGGTAAGCGACCAGAAACACTTGCTTGTAAAGAAGCATAAGGAAATTGCTCCTGATAATAAGCAAAAGCTTATGCTAATAGAGGGTAATCACCAAAGCAACAAATGCATCGTGGTTTCATTCAAATTCGAACATGGAGGAGGAAGTGAGACTGTAGTGGTGATGGAAAACTTACCCAATTGAATGCCCTTTCCATTGATCAACTTCCACATGGCCTTCTCTCAAAGAAGATTGGTGATGTGATATCGCCCATTCCCGCATATGGTATCTCAGTGGTTTCTGTGAGAGTGCGGGCATATCGGAAGAATGTGCATAGCTGCCACGCTGCCGATAATACAAGTCCTGCAATAACTTGGATTTGTTGACAATTTTGCTCCTGCAAACCAAAGGGGTAAAAGGCGTTTCAAAATGAAGCATATCCCTCCAAACTCTTTGATTCGCTGAAAACAACATAGGCTGCTATTAAGCCCAACCCAAAAACGACCACTAGTCTTGAGAAGAGTCAAATTAAAAAGGCCGAACCAAGATTATGATTGTGCTCTCCCCGAAATCCCTAAGACACAAGCATCATTTGCAGCACTTCCAGTCTAATCAAGAAATACAGGTCTAACGTTTTCAATTCACGGTCTTTCCAATCCGAACCGCTCATAATTCAACTTGCTCCAACACACCGCCCACCATATATCATCTACTAAACGGCGACCGAAGGGTTAGAGACAGCTTAAGAAGCATTACTCCGAAAATATTTCCAACTTCTGACACTAAATTGAACTATAGTGCCAAACGAGAGGGAGAGGGAGAGGCAGACCAGAATTTGCAGACGGAAGAACAGTGAGCAAGGTCGAAGGGGCCAAGGAAGGAGAAGACCATGCAGAGAATGTCGTGGTCGAGGGAGTTTATGGAGGTGGTTCTCTCGCTGCCGCTCCTCTTCTTGGTCGGCGACCTCCCGTCAACGAGCGACGGTCTCGTCATGCCACTGGCGGCGGGAGATTCCCTTCGCCCGAATCCGACAGTTCGCCGGAGACCAAGGATTCGAAGAACGTCTCTTCACTTCTCAGACAGCACTCGCATTCGGGCATGAAACGTAACCATATAGAGCCGACATACCCTAGCCACCCGAACCGATTGACCAATTTCCGATCCGGCATTTGAAAAGGAAAAATTCCAAAGAAGGATAATAAGTGCCCTCATTTTCTAATTTTTTTTTAAAAATGGACTTCATTTCAAATTCGGATATGAAATGACCATATCAATCTCAAATAAATTTCCACCTTATTAACCGGCCAAATCTACCGACAAATCAACGGCATTCTCATCCAAAGATTTTTTTCTTTTTCTTTTTCTTTCCCATTCATCTTTTTCTTCATCAAGTCTTCCCTTTTCTTTTTTTCTTTTCTTTTTTCTATATTGTGGCTAGTGAGGATCACAGCCCTCACCTGGCCTCGCCCGTGGTCAGTGAGGCCATGGCGAGGCTAGCCTTGCTTAGACCATCGCGTCGCCTTGTCCTCAAGACTTTACTTTTGCAAACCAGAAATTCAATGGATCCGTGGACTTGATTACATTAGATTAATCAAACACCCTTTGAGTAAACATTCTCTTCGAAAATATTTTGCAAGCAATCTTAGTTGATTTTAAGCCTAAACCTCTAACATGCAAAGGTCATCATGCGGGTGCATAATCAAGAATTTAACACTCAAGAAATCAAAATAATAAATAAATTACTAGACATAGGGTTAACATCAATGCAAAGCAAAGCATAATCTTTTCATGATTAAATTCCCAAATATCTGCAAAAATGTTAATTAAAAATACATGCCTAACTTAAACATGGTTTCTAGATGTAATGCAATTCTAACTAACTTTTTTTAGGTTTTTCTAGTTTATAAAACTAAACTATATGCAATGGATGAGGTGCAATTTTTAATGTAAGTTATGTTTATGTGACCTAACCTAACACGAAATGTAAGATGCAATTTATCTAAATGCCCTAATTCTAATGACAAGTAAAATTGTTGAAAACTATTATAACATGCAATCACTGAGCGACATGGCAATGAGGACATGACAATTAGGGGTGAGCGGTTCCAGGTTCTGGGTAGGTTCCACCTGGAACCTACTTGCCCCTACAGGTTCCTCATTTTTTGGAACCTAAAACCTACCCGTTGGAATCTAGAACCTGGAACCTACCCTGTCACAGGTTCCAAGTTCTTACAGGTTCCTTCATCAAACAACAAAGATGTACTAATGCGATAAATATGGACAACAAAAACTAATGCGACGCCAAATTAAAGTATCGATACTTAAACGTTGTAGTTATCATTCTCAATGTTGTAATTTTTACATTATGATACTTAAACGCTGAGTCTGGTGTGGGTTGATACTTTAGTAACTGAATAGAGCAACATGAAAATGGTGCACTTGGTGTTCTAGTTTTGCTTTTCAGCTTTGTGAAGTCTTCTCAATGTTAACAAATGACAGGGTATGCAATTCTTCATGAAGGGCTTCAACTAAATCAATCAGTCATGAAATATTCTTTTCTCATCAATCTCTCCTAGCCAAATGCAGAACTTAATTTACAACTATGATGTTGTTAATCAATTCACACATACACAACAAGAACATAATAATTAGAAATTTCAAAATAAAGATGAAACATTTATATATTAGCAAAACAAATAATGCAGCCATATAGAGCTAGCATGGAAGATGCTTCATACATTTGAAGTTTTCTTATCCTAATTTGCATGTTCAATACTAAATGACTAGCTAAGCACATTATGTAAAAGACTAAATAACAACAGAAAGATATAAAAAAAAAAATACTAAACAGATGAGTAAAGTAGGGGAATTTAACAACTATATGACTTCACCCCTAACCTGTGTAAAGTAATAAAGAACAAATATAATAGACATTGCAAGAGAGACTAAAATTCTAAAAGTGAGAAGAAAAAGTTAAATTAGGGTTTTTATTTTTTTCTTTTTAGTGTCCGGTTCTCGGTTCCGGTTCCGGCGGTTCCTAAAAAATGGAACCAAGAACCGGACCCTCAAGCATTAGAACCTGGAACCGCGGTTCGGTTCCGGTTCCGGTTCCGGGGTTCCGGATTTTACCCGAGAACCATGCTCACCCCTAATGACAATGACATGGCAACGATGACGTGGCAACAATGACATGAAAAGTGACTGCAACTTATTCTATATGACATATTCAAGCTATTTTTTGTTATTTTCTTATAAAATCAACATAGGGAACTATTTAAGAATTGAGTTATCTAATTTAAATTTGGAAATAATTTATGTTGAATCCTATTATAAATTATGTAATTTTTTTTTAAATAATTGCATATTTTCTAAACATGCAATTCTAACTAGGAAGCTAATCTATCGTAACACGCAACGTGATTTCTTTTTGTATTTTTTTATGGGAAAATTTACTAAACAAGAGGCATGAAATATGATAAAATATAAACCATATATTCAACATGACCCAAAACTAGAAAACAAAATCACTGAATATTTTCATTAATCTCATTGAGCTAATCTGGACCGGTGATGTGCTGATTACAAATCACTGAATATTTTCTCACTAGAGTTACCTTATGGAAATGCCTCTATTTTTTTATTTTTTAAAATTTTCGGGGTTCCGAATTTTTACAAACAGCATAATAAGAAGAAAGAAAAAAAAAAGATAAAAGAGAGAGAGGAAAACGCCACTTGGCTGTAACTGTAAGAGCTCCCCCTCAGATTCTCTCAACGATCAACATGGAGGTTTCTTTCTCAACTCTCTCGTTTTACTCGCCTCTCTTTCCGTTTTACTTTACTCGAGATTCGCAATTTTCTGATCCGTTTCTTTCCCTCTCTATCTATCATCATGAAGTTCAATAAAACGAATCGAAGCGCTGCTCGCCGGAAGTTGCTCGAGATCACCAATGCCCAGAAGCTGTAAGTCGAATCTCTTTTTGGGTGGAAAATGATGGATGTTTTGGATGGGTTGTGGCTGTTCTTATGGCGGAATTCTTTGAAGCTCTTTGTTGGGTTCTTGTTTTTCCATTTTTTGTGATTGAATTTGTTCTGGGTGTTGTTGAATTGATCGAGTGGGTATTGGCCCCTGTTCAGTTCCTTGTGTTTGGGCGTTTACTGCTGGAATTCTATGTATTCACAGATGGAACTATTGCTCTTCTCGCTCGTGTGTGATGTTGAGACGGATATGGATGTTTGTTTTCTAATTGAAATTACTTACTATATGGGTTTGAGCGAACATGCCTATAAAGTGATTTACAGGAATGGAAATAGCGCTCACATGGTCTTCGACGTTTAATTCGGTTTTGCATTTGAGTATCCGAAGCGTAAAATTTTGATTTTTGTTCTTTTAGGTACTCATTTTTCATGGTCCCTCTATCTTTCTTTGGGGACCTGAGCGATGTATCTTGTTGGCCAGAACAGCATATCAAAACTGTAGGATCTAATTCCCTTAATTTCCAATACTAAAATGTTGGTTGGATTTTAGGGACAGATTTTGGGATGGGGTAATCGATAGGGAGCATTTTGGGGGGTATTTCATATTGGGTGAGAAAAGTTGCTTATTGTTGATTTAAACTCTAAACCAGGGAAAGAAATTGGAAGTTACTGATGAGATGATGCATTTCTGAGTTGTCTATTACGTAGCGAATGTGGAAGCATAGGTACCTTTTGACGGTACTATGGGTTTGGTAGCCAATTGGTGTTCTTTTTGTCTAGTTATTAATGCAATTAGCAAAACCTGGATTATTAGTACCATTCCAACACTAGATTTTAGCCTTGGTCCAGATGAACGTCATTGTTTTAGAAGTACACTGCGCATAAAAATGTGACCTTTTTGCATGGATATCTGACCCAATTTCTAGTATTAGAGAAAAGCTAATTCTTTATTGCTTACATATGTCCAAAGCAGGTGGACTATATTTGTTCATTTAGTTTAGCTCTGAAAGGTAACTGAGAATTTTTTTTTTCAAAATTTTGGATACAATTTGGTTTTATCTGGCTACTCATGTTCTTGGAGGCCATGCTGCGGCACTAGATCTTATTGTATCGAAACTACTTAAGGATTGGATCATAACAATAATATAGGTCTCCTAAATCTTAAGTCTTATTTTATTGTTTTCTTCAGAAATATTATTATCTGTAGAGGTTAATGGCCAATTGTGTCTATGGCAAAAGAAAAGGGATGTGGAGTAATGACGTCTTTATAATCTTTTCCATGCAGTCGGGCATATTTTGACAAGAAGATCTCCCAAGAACTCAGTAGAAATGCTCCGGGTGAGGAATGTGTCTGCAATAGTTCTATGGAGCTTTTGGCGATTTTTTTTTAAATTTTATTATCAGTTTCATTATTGATTATCCTCTATGTGAGGCAGGAATTCATGGGCTACGTGTTTAAGAGAATGGGGGGCTATGACAAACAAGGGTTTCCAATGAAGCAGGGAGTGCTGACTCCCGGTCAAGTTCGTCCCTTGCTTCATTGAGGTAGGTTTGACTGTGCAAGTGCACATATACATGATTTGGGCGATTCTCACATACAAGCTGAAGTTATGTCAGCTATGTATATTCTAAACTTGTTGCACAAATGGATTAGGAGACCAGATTGTATGTAAGTGTCAGTTGAAAAACAAAATTGATTTGGCTTATTAAATGGCATCGATTCTGATTTGACTTTGATTCTTTAATGTTATATTGAGTTATAAACACGTTCTGATCTTCTTTTCTTGTCTTTCGACAGGGAAAAAGGTCAGTAAAGCTCCAAAGATTCAGTTACGCCATTGACAGTACAAAGGAAGCGTGCGAATTGCTGACAAGAAGAAGAGAATTGCTAAGGCAATGGCAGAGGCAGCTGACTACCTGAAGCTTCTTGCTACCAGGTTGAAGGAGCAGCATGAGAGCTGCAGCGAGAGCTTGGCTAAGAAGAGATCCAGGCTGTCTGCTGCCTCAAAGCCTTCTCTTGCAGCTTAGGTTGTTTTTACTTTTTGATCGATTTTCGGTCAAACGAGCAATTTCAGTTCAGGCAATTTTGACAGTTGAGAATTCAGGGGAATTGTCAATATGAAGTTGTTTATCTATAGCTTGGGACATTTTATCAATGGGTTGTTGCTGTTCCTTAGTCTCTGAACTTGAAATTTTATTTTTAAAAAGTTGAGTTGGCACACATGTGGGTAGAGTGATTTAGGTTAGGCTATAGGAATGTGGAGAAAATTTGTAGTGGTTTGAACACCCAGACACGGAGTCCATTGGACATGAATTCATGGAGAAGAGGGAGGACGGTGGAAGGGCTATCTCCCCAGGTCTGGATAACAACGCTGCACCCTTCCCATTGGTGATCGAGCTTCGTCACGTTAGCATGAAGTGCCTCTTGCACATCTTCACTGTTCAGGTACGCATGAGTTAAGAATATTGCCGAACATAAGAATTGAGGAATATTCAGTATATTTCGATATATAAAAAAGAGTACATGGAGAGCCTATTTATATGCTTTAATAGATGACTATTTAAGGTAATGAGATAAACACAATATCAAATATAATTAATCAAAGATAAGCACTATCAGAGAGATATGCATAATCAATTAAATATCCTAATATCACTAGCATCCCTCTCAAACTCAAGGTAAATTGAAACAAATCAACTTGAGTTTGAAAGATGATCCAAAAAGTGTCCCAAATCTTCGTCATAATAAGCGGAAGTGGTCGAAATCAGCATTACACAGTGTCGAACATGGTGGATCTGGGGCGCGCGTGTGGTGCTTCCGTTGATTAAGTCTTTCACTTGTCGATTATAACCAAAAGTTGGTCATGTTTGGTACAACTGTATCAACTTGTGCTTCACTTTATAGGATATACCATTTGTAACTTTTACATAGGTTGTAATTATTTCATTTTGTGATAGCCAAATAAAGAGTTCTAGATTTATTTGCATGTGTTAATTTGCGTAACTTTGTCCGTCGAAGAAACCCAGTTAGGAGGAATACAAGTGAATGCATTTGCCTGCTTAAAAAGAAAATCTTGAACTCATTTTTACATATGATATAATACCGAAGAACTATACTGAAACATTTACTATTTATGGTGAGACGCAGCGTGAGCCCCACAGATTCTTGATATTTATATATTTTTTTTGTTGATTATGCTAGTCGTTAATGAACACAAAATACAAAATGTAACACATTCCATGTACTATTGGCGCATAATCGTTGCTAATACTTATCCAATCAAATTAGACACCGTCATGTTTAAGCCCTAAAGAAGAAACAAGTTCAACTCTTTCTTTGTGGTTCCCTCTCTTCGCCAATTATCCCAGCTTTCACATTCCTCTCCGCATCATTTTCTTTGTTAAAGGAGAAACATCGAAGTACTTGAATTCCTAAATAACTGAAGTATCACATGCGCGCCCATATGAATTACCAAAGAAAGAGAAAGAAAATGGAAAGAAATAATGAGTCTTTAAGCACGAATCCATCATCTTCAAGTATTGGATATTTCAACAGTTTGAAATATTTGAGAATAAGGGTTTTGATAAAAGTTATGACCATCACGAAAGCCCTCACTTAATGGTTTTACAATGGCTGTATAACGTCTTTCTAACAGCCATGTAACGGCTTTGTAACTTTTAATTTATTTCTCATAAACTCTCTTCTTTATTATATAACGCCTATATAATGGTTTCTTAACGACTCTTTTAACAGTTCTTTTGTTTGAATATAAAATTACAAACCACATTCAAAGAGAGTGACTCTGAATTACAAAAGAGAATTATTCCCTTATTTCTTTTCTCTTCTTCACTGGGTTATATACATAACTTTGTTCATGTTCCTTCTAATATTCAATGCAAAATATAGAAGAAGATCTATTGTATCTTGGGAGTATAGCCGCTAGAGTCTATCGCATCAAGTTTCATGCTTCGAGGAGCCGAATTATCCTTAAGAACAGTGCTTGCACACCTAAGATATTTGATATTGTTTTCTCATCTTTTCCAACAGATTTCCAGCAATTTCTTATTTCTCATTTTACCTAATATTTTCCCAACAATCTTAAGGATAATGCTTCTGTTGTGCATTACGACGTGAGCTCTGACGTGATTTGGTGACATCGCAATTGGAGAAGCCATGCGGTGAGCCTGAAATTCAGTCCACTTGAGGTGGAGGTGAGGCTGAGCAACGACGTGTTGCTAACGGATTCCGAGGGCTTGCTTAATGGAGCTCGAGGCGGCCAATTTGATTCTCCTATCGAGGATTGTAGGATTGCGCTCATCTCGTTTAAAGGATTTCGTCTCCAACGAATAAGCTAAGTCCAACATTTTGTTCTTTTGATTTTTAGTAACCTTACGTGTGAATAATTTTGGTTTACACCTATCATCTATTTTTTAATTCGCAGAGGCATTGGCCGCTGAGATCTGTCTAAAGCACCATACAACGTCCTCGTAGTTGCTTTTCACAGAAAAATATTTGAAGCTATATTGACGTTGCGGTAAATTCTATTTGCGGTTACTTTTTGTATTTACGGTCGTGTGTATGCAATGTGGAAATAAATATTCCGCATTTTCATTAGAAAAACACCTGAAAATAGAACACGAAAAAAGATAAAACTTCTCTAGCATTGGAATTGTTGGTGTTTGTTTGTAAAAGAAACACATAAGGAATTTTCCTTGTCCCACATAGGAAAGAAAGGAAAGTTTTGGTCTCTTTATTAGTTAAAGCGTTATCTACTATTGTAAATAGAGAAATGGGTGAGTGGGCTAGACCCCACAATACCCGCGTGCAGGTGCGCGAATAATTGCGCGATTTTGGCGCGGACCAAAAGAAGCCTTAATCAACAATTAATTTTTTAATTTTGAAATTAATTTTTGGCTCGTGACTGTTCAGACAAAACTGTTCAATTTAAGACCTGAAAAGGTATGTCCGAAATTGACAGTTTTCATACTTGAAAGGTTATGTCCGAATTACAATTCTTCGGACATGAATGGGTGTGTCCGTAGTAACAGTTCACAAACCAAGAGGTGCGTTCTATATTTTATATATAGGACAATTTCGGTTCATTTCAAAGAGAGAGAACAGAACGAACTACATAACAAAATAACTTCCATTTTCGTTTTCTTTCTAAATAGCCAATCTTTTATTGTTTCGCAAGAGAGTTTTAAGAGATTTACCGGAATTGCTATCCAGTATTCTCACCGTGACTTTGTTGTATTCTGAAGGGAATTTGCTAGAAATCTATAGCAACCTTGTGGGGTAAATTGATCCTAAAAGAGAGTGATTACACGCCTCAAAGTTCGACTGCATTGTGATTCCATTTCTCCAATATATTTCCAACAGGAATGGTGGCGGATTCTTGCCTTCATGCCAACTTGGAATTACACTTGATAGAAAGAGAGAGGAATAACTGATTGATGATCTTCATCGGTCGAAATTGGCAAATATTGCCATGTGTTCTCTCAGATTGTGCTAGCTAAAGTTGTATCTCTTTGAATTTCCATTAATTACCTTTCTGGCTGGATTAGCATAATAGACATTGACGATTGCGTGAGTATGCTTTCCGCATCCTGCCTTTTGTGGTTTTCAGTCATCACTGGACGTTGCTTAAAGAGTTAAAGTCTGCTATGAATCTTACATGAACAATGTATTTGTGAAACATTGTTGGCCTTATATTTATGACTACCAGAGTTTAGTCCAAACATTTTTCTTGTCAAAACTATCATGAGGCTATTCCTGAATTTATTAGATTCCTACTTAACTTACGTTTAAAACGGTGAAAGAGGTTTATATTTTGTAATAGCCGTGAAATTCATGGGTTAAATAGTGTAATGTCACTTCTGCAATGATTGATTATTTTTACGCATGACTTTCGACAGAGTTATGAAATATCATTTTATTGCATAATTAAATCGTTACATGCTTTGGGTTGAGTATGCATTGTTGAGACTTTTTTGGTAATTTATATTTAATACTGAGAGGAAGTTTTGCAGAATCATAATTGCACTTAATTGCAGTTATTACGTGGATTTATTATTCAGTTTGGGATACGTTAACTGGTTAACATTTTTGGAGCAACATGTACTGTCGACCACGGTGATGATGTGAAAAATGTTCTTCGTGGGAATATTTACTTTGCCAATTTATGTTGAATGTCCGTCCATTCCTGCATGATAATAATTAGAGACTTGATTGGCTTTTACGTTGGGAATGAGAGTCTCATTCAGTTAATTGATGTGGAGATGGAATTTACATCTATTTCTTTGCACCCGTAGCCAACAATATATCTAAATCAAATAAGTTCGATGTCTTTTGTGAATTACTTTGTTAAATGGTGACTATTGTCAAGTCTATGGCATTTTATATAGTGGATTTCCCCTATATTAGAAGGATATAATGATGCTAATTGGATATCATATTTAGATGAGATACAATCCACTATAGGATATGTGTTCACCATTGGTGGAGATGTTGTAACTTGGAAATTAGCCAAAAATATTGTGGGGGAAATGACAATCTTGCTAAACCAAAAGTCAGCTTGGTTGAAGTAGATGATTTGATGACGTAATTATTGGTCATTCCCAAGCCAATAATGTGGCCAATGTGAAAGAATGAGTGGTAGACTCACGCTACTAGACATATATGTAAAAAAAATAAAGCTTTATTCTCCTACGCTCTAATAGGGGAAAGAGAAGAAAATATTTATCTTGATAATTCGATAATTGCTCAAGTTCTTGAGAAAGGGAATGAAATCGTTTCAATGGTAGAAAGAGACATGTCCAGTTGAGACGTGATGTGGTAAAGTAATTACTTAAAAATAGAATTATGTCTATTGATTATATGAAGTCAGAAATGGATTTGACCAATCCTCTAACTATACATCAGGGGGAATGGGACAAGCCATTTGAAGAAATCAACAATGATGGTAACCCAACCTATATGATTGGCAATCCCATGAATTAGGTCTATATGGGTAATAACAAGTCACTTGTTGATCTAGGGAGCACTATTAAAAATTTATGTTCCTCCTAAGTAAGAAAAATGCAAGAGTGCAATGAAAAAGAGGCTGAGCTACGCTCTTAATAAATTCCATAATCATTATTGGTGGTGTATTAAACTGTAGAATACATTTGATGGAATCACCTACATAAGTGTGGAGTAGGGCCACTTCTATGAGAATTTTTTGGCGAAAATTTCTAGAGCACTTTTGAATAAACCAAGCACATGCATGGCCTAGTAGCACAAAACCGCGTTGAACAACAAACCTTATAAGAGTGTTATATGATTGGTGAAAATTATACTTCACAAAAAGAAATTCTTGATTCATAAGCTTCAAAGTTCATCAATAATTTCGTGAATTATATTTCATTCTTTCTAGGTCTGGTTCATAGCTTAATAAGCACCAGGTCCGATGCATTACGCTCCAATAACTCAGCATTATTCTATTTTTTCTTTTCAAAACCTTTTGAAATATGTGGGGGATTATTGAATATTTCAATAGTTTTGAAATATTTGAGAATAATATTTTCGATAAAAGTTATGATCGTCATGAAAGCCGTCACTTAATGGTTTAACAACAGCTGTATAACAACTTTCTAACGGCCATGTAACGGCTTTGTAACTTTTAATTTATTTCTCATAAGCCCTCTTCTTTATTATATAACGGCTATATAATAGTTTCTTAACGACTCTTTTAACGGTTCTTTTGTTTGAATATAAAATTACAAACCACATTCAAAGAGAGTGACTTTGAATAACAAAAGAGAATTATTCCCTTATTTCTTATCTCTTATTCGCTGGGTTATACACATAACGCTGTTCATGTTTATTCTAATATTCATTGTGGAGTATAGAAGAATGTCTGTTGTATCTGGAATGGATAGCCGCTAGAGCTTATCGCATCGAATTTCGTACTTCGAGAGGCGGAATTATCCTTAAGAACAGTGTTTGCATGCCTCAGACATTTGATATTATTTTCTCATCTTTTTCAACAGATATCTAGCAATTTCTCATTTCTCATATTATATAATATTTTCCCAACATCAAACACTTGAAGGGTCTATTTAGATGGGAGTAGAGAGCCAGTAAGAAAGTGAGAGATGAGAGAGAGAGCTCTCTTGGGCTGATAGCTCGGCACTTGATGCCCCGCTCCTCGCACCGTCACAAACGTCAAGTCTCCCCTGTACACTTGCACGTACCCTCCGACCTGTACGCGTTAAAGTCGGTGCGGATTACTTTTAGTACGGCAGATCGAGCCAATTGATCCCTCTACGAGGAGGGGATCCAAGACAAGAATAATCAAGGGTAAGTAACTAAAAGGGGTCGATGTCGTGAAAACAAATAAGCCGCCTCACCTCGCCCCCGAGGAACCAAGGACGCCATGGACTCTTCGTTGGGAGGTTCATCTTGCTAAGAGACCTCTGGGTCGATGTCACCGGCACTCTTCCATCCGTGTCCCCACTGCATTTTCAAGTATCTGTTAGTCATATCCCGCTTCAATCACACACAAAGGATTGCCAAAAGTTGTCAATGACCCAACGCTAATTGATTTTACATGATTTAATTCTCGTCGTGGATCTATCACTTCTAACATGGACTGCGCGCGACAAAAGAAATCTTTCTTTTTTATTTACCTGAACACCCAAACGCGAAGTCCATTGGACATGAATTCTTGGAGGAGAGGGAGCATGGTGGAAGGGCCCCACTCCCAGCCGTGGATAACATCGCTGCACGGTTCCCAGTCGTGATCGAGCTTCGTCACGTTGGCATGAAGTGCCTCTTGCACATCTTCTCTGTTCAGGTAAGCGTGCACGTAGTAGTCTCCACACGTGTCAAAGTCCATGATCTGCGAAAACAAAACGAAACCTGAAAATCTATGACCATTGCTAATTTAAGTTAAATTTTTGCATATTGTCGTTCAAAAGTGTAAAAGTTTGAGTGGAAAGAAAGAAGCAAATGGAATAGAGCTCACGTTGGTCTTCTTGGGATGAGCAGTCAGGTTGGAAGAGAAGCACAGAGGGGCGTAGATGTTGTAAATGTCAATAGGAGAAACATCATTATCCGCATCCAACTTAGCCGAATTGCATTGGCTTACTGGATCGCTGGCATTAGGTGAAAAGTCACAATACTTTTGAATTGCATACCATGTTTCATCGGAAATCAATGCATGCGTAGCGAAGTACTCGTACATTCCTTTGTTGTCCGTCTCGTCATTGATTACTGCATTTCCAATCTGCATGTGTCCATATATATCCATTAGTTCAAACCAATCCTTATTTTTTTTTTTTTTATCAATCTGCCGATGTCCAATGATTCAATTGATAAAGACTACGCAACTCGTGAAAACAACTTACTATAATCCCTTTGAGGTTGATAAGGGTCTTGTTTGCCTTCTTGTTGTTGGAGAGGATGTTGTGAGCGAGCTGAGGTACGAAATGACCCGCGTAGCTCTCGCCTGAAATATAAAAATCCCGGTTCTTGTACTCGGGAAACCTCTCCAGCCAATTTAACAAGAATACATAATTGTCCGCGGCTGTTTTGCTGTCTCCGTTCGTTCTATAGTCCAATGTTGTGTTAGAATACGAAAAACCGACACCTGCCGGAGACTCTAGGAACAACACGTTCGCAGCTGCCCTCGTAAAACAAATAATTGATCGCCCTATCAGCGAAAAGAAAAGGTGAAATACTATAAAAAAACACTAAATTGTATTTTTTTAAATACTTCACCTATATTCCATGCAAATTTATTTCTGTAGAGAGTCTTCCCGTCACTATGGACTCGGAGCGGTCCGAGTTCCTGCATTGCTCCATAGGCGAGGGATGAGCAACCGGGACCTGAAAAAAACAGCATAAATAGCTAACTTTTACTCACTCAAACGCACCAGAAAATAATCTAGGTATGATTTACAATATAATGACGTAGATAAATTACCATAAAATTGATATAGATGGCTCATCTGTGCTTGTATATGTTGGAATTGACAAGATGAATAAGGCAGGTTAGAAAATGGCCAATCATGATCATAACTTATATTCATATACTTTGACTATACACTGCACCTAAAAATATGAAACGCATATAGCCATGTGCTTGGTTAAGCTATCAATGTGACAGCTCGAAGTGTTTCAGAATTAATAAAAACCAACCACTACAATTAGAAAAATGCTTAGTTCTCGTGACAAAGTTATATTCATTATGTTATTGTCGCAATAAATACTTATATCGATTGATCAAGTTTAAGTTCAGCCTGGTATGACGCTGTAACTACCGTGCAAGTATATATCTTGACTATAAAAACCGTGATAAATCCCCAAGTGAAGAGAATAATATACTTACATTGGAGATCGAGCGAAATTGGGAAAACTAAGCACTCACCTCCGTTAAGCCATAGAAGAAGCGGCACCGAGTCCTTATTTCGCCCTGCTTCGGCAAAATAATAAAAAAACGCTCGACCGGCCGATTCATTGACGGTGACATAACCACCATAGTGCTCGAATTCAACTGGCGGTTGTCCAGGCAACCTTTTGATTCTATCTTTCTTCTTCAATCCTTCTTGACTATAAATCCTAGAATTGAGAATTTCATGATGATCACTCGCCTGAAAAAGGCTTGTGTCGATTCTCGACTTCTCCCACTTCGCTTTGTATAGAGAATCAAGAACATCTCGTTGCTTTTTTCCATGGATATGAACAAGTGACAACAAGATACATAAAGAGAAAAGAAGAAGAGAAGAACGAGCTTTAGGCTTTCTCTCCATTCTCTCTACTCTCAGCTTCTTCCTCTTTGAGCCACTAGAGAGAGAGAGAGAGTTTAATGGTGGTTTTAATATATAGAATTGGATTCGAATTAGCTGTATATATTATAGTCGGAAGAAAGAGAAGATGGCAATTGGTGATTGAACAGGAAAGTCTCCACAACCTGAGTAAGCTTTGATTAGATCTAGGTAATGATATCCATGCAATTAAGATTTTTATTTTTATTTTCATTTTCGGAATCATGTTGGGCCATGTGACTCCAATATAGACAATGTTTGCTCATTTGGAAACACATGCCGCTTGTTATAGATATACTTTCATTTTATTGAATTGAAATGAATATAATATATGATTTGTTACTAAATATGGATACCGTGTCTTAATATTGATGATGGATCTACAATTAGTATATTATATATAGCTTCCTTTTGTTACCTTTTTTCTCTTTGATAACCATATTAAGTGTTGAAAGTTAAAATTTTCAGCACTTAATATCATTAGCTGTGTTTGATAACCACTAAATACACACAACTTGATTAATTGGTTTAAGTAAAAAATCGCTCATTATGTTGAGTAAGAATGACTTAATTAAGTGATGAAACATCCAATGGAAAATAAAATCATACTGGTTATATCATCAAAACCTTCCGATAATGCTCATTATTCCATGTTTAGCATGAAAACAATAAAACTAATTAATTAATTTCATACGTTATCAAATAAATTTTTTATTTTCATTTTCACTACTTTTCAGAGCTTAACATTTTTTATTTAAAACTTCTTTGATCCTCTACCAATGTTCATTTACCTTTCTCACCAACGCCTTAAATATATCACCAAATATATGAAATTACCTACCTTTTTTGTGTGATTGGCCAACTTTGATATGTCTAAGTTATGTACTAGGTAGTTTTGGTTGGGAAATTGTCAAAAAGTCATAAACCTATTGCACTTTTGCCAATTCAGTTCTAAACCTTTTAAAATTTTCAATTGAGTCCTAAACATTTTACATTTGTTCCAATTTAGTTCTTTTGGCCAGCTGATGTGGATAATTTTTAATAATATTTTAATATTTTTCGAATTTTTTGGCACAAATGCAAAATGTTTAAAACTTAATTGGCAAACTTAAAAGGTTTAGGACTGAATTGACAAAAGTATAATAGGTTTATGACTTTTTCGATAATTTTTCCTATATAAGTGGGTCAACCCAACCTGAACATAACTTAGGTAGACTAAAATAACCCGTATTGCAAAGGCATTATTTAAACCTCTTTCCTTTTTTCTAATTTTACCATTTTGATTTCAATTTCTTCTTTTTGTCTTTCGCAAAACCTTATTTCTGATGTGATATATTGCTCGCTTGATGCCTTTCAAAAGTAAAGCTTATATTCTAAGTTTAATCAACTTCAAAATTGGGAGTATTGGGAACACTTATCTCTATGATTCTATAATACTCAATCTATCAAAGGCTTCGACCAAAAAAAAATAATCTATCAAAGGCATTCAAATTAAGAAATTATCGAAAAAATTGTCAAAAAAGTCATAAACCTATTGCACTTTTACCAATTTAGTCCTAAACCTTTTAATTTTGCCAATTTAGTCCTAAACCTTTTGCATTTGTGCCAATTCAGTCCTAAGCCACCGGCGCCGGCCGGCCAAAATAATATTTTTTTTGATTTTTTAATTTTTTTAATTATTATTTTCTTTTTTTTCTTTT
>BCNH02000007.1:13905537-13933836 GCA_001662345.2 Metrosideros polymorpha var. glaberrima | reverse complement strand
TTTTTTTGATTTTTTTAATTTTTTTAATTATTTTTTTAATTATTTTTTTCTTTTCTTCCTTTTCTTCCTTCTTCTTCTTCCTTGGCTTGGCTTGCAGCAGGTTCTAGATTTGGCTGGCGAGGGTCGCCGGAGCTCGCCAGCCACTGGGCGAGGGTCGCGAAGCCCTCATCAGCCACCAGCGAGGGTCGCAGGCGAGGCCAGCCTCGCTATGGCCCCGTTAGGCGAGGGCAGCCCCTAGCCTAGAATTGAGAAGAGCCACCATGCTTGCAGCTCTGCGTTTTATCTTCTCCTTCGAAGGCAAATGGAATCGGACTATATCGTCCATATCGGACAAGCGACGAAGAAGACAACTCAAGAGCTGAAAAGGCAAGCTCGACAATGGGTTGTTCATCAAAGTTGCTATTGAGGAACCATTAATGGAGGAGGAGGAGGCCAAGAGGCACCCAAGAAAGAATGAGGGCTACCCTTGGTCGAAGAGGCCACGGCGAGGCTGGCCTCGCTTGCGACCCCATGGCGTCGCCTAGATTTGGGCGACACCAAGCGAGGGTCGCAATCCTCGCTGGCCAAAACCAGAACCCGTTGCAAGCCAAGCCAAGGAAGAAGAAGAAGGAAGAAAAGAAAAAAATTTAATTAAAATTTTTGATAAATATTTAAATATTTAAAAATTAATAAAAAAAATTATTTTGGCCGCCCGGCATGCCACGTCAGCGCCGGCCAGCGGCTTAGGACTGAATTAGCACAAATGCAAAATGTTTAGGACTGAATTGGCAACATTAAAAGGTTTATGGCTGAATTAGCACAAATGCAAAAGGTTTAAGACTGAATTTGCAAAATTAAAAGGGTTAAGACTGAATTGGCAAAAATGCAATAGGTTTAGGACTTTTTTGACAATTTTTCGGAAATTTTCTTTTTTCTCATCTTGGCCCTGTATTGCATCTCCTTTTTCTGCAAGAAAAAGACATATGGCAAGTTAATTAGTGCAAATGCTACAGGCAGTGAAGGTGCCACCTCATACATGTGTGAGCATATCTATGGGTGATTCCACAAAAATGACTTAAATGGATGGAAAGTGGGTTCTTCCCAAACCCATTAGAACCCATCATTTACTAGGCTTTCTTCTATTAGACTGATTCTGGCATATATTTAAATTTAGGCAACCCACTGGGACTATATTGGGATTTTGTACAAAAATTTAGAACTAAATTGGTAATATTAAAAAGTTTAAGATTGAATTGGCATCCGTACATTAGGTTTATAATTGATTGAATAATTTCCCCATATTGCTTCCATTCATGGCTTCCTGCTCGTCAAGAGCAGAGTGCCGATGAGGAAGTGAGTGATGAGAGAGAGGGCTCTCTTGGGCTGGTAACGCGGCACTTGACGCTCCGCACCTCGCAACGTTGCCTATGTCAGGTCTCCCTCGTACAATCACACGTACTCTCTGACCTATGTGTGTTAAAAGACGGTGCAAATTACTTTACGTTCAACAAATTGAGTCAATTTATTTCCCTAGAACGAGGGGATCCAAGAAGAAATAAGAAGATAATCAGGTTTATGTAACTAAACAAGGCGTTGATGTCGCGAAAACAAATAAGCGGCCTCACCTTGCCCTCGAGGAACCAAGGACTCCATGGACTCTTCATTGGGAGGCTCATCTTGCTAAGAGATCTCTTGGTCGAAGTCACCGGCACTCTTCCATCTGTATCCCAGCTGCGATGCCAATCACGCACAAAAGTCATGCATCTTCACTATCGATTCCTTTGCAATTCAAGCAACATTATGACTCAATACGCATTCGCCAAATCTAAGGATTGCCTGAAGTCGTGAACGACCCAACCGTAATTTGTTTCTACATCATTATACTATCGTCACGATCTTTTACATCCAACATTTCTCTGAGTAACATTGAAATGGCGATGCAGTTGTTTTGTTTTTGTTTTTTTTCACTTTTCACCCGAACATCCAAACACGGAGTCCGACATGAATTCTTATAGGAGAGGGAGGACGCCAACGGTGAAAGGGCCATCTCCCCAGGTCTGGATAACATCGCTGCATGGTTCCCAGCCGTGATTGAGCTTCGTCACGTTAGCATGAACTGCCTCTTCCACATCTTCACTATTCAGGTATGCATGAGTTAATAATAATGCCGAACATAAGAACTGATGAATATTCAGTATATTTCGATATATAGAAAAGAGTACATGGAGAGCTTAGTTATAGGATTTAATAGATTCTATCTAAGGTAATGAGATGAGCATAATACCAAATATAATCAATCAAAGATATGCATAATCCAAAGAGAAATGCAGAATCAATTAAATATCACTCAAGGTAAGTTGAAACAAGTCAAACTTGACTTTAAAAGATAATCCGAACAGTGTACCAAAATCTTTGTCATAAAATCAGTAAGCGGAAATGGTCGAAATCAACACTAAACAGCATCGGACATGGTGGATCTGTGTCGCGGTTGCGGTTGGGGTGCGTGTGGTGCTTCCCTTAACTAAGTCTATCACTTGTCGATTATAACTAAAAGTTGGTCATGTTTGGGTGTCAGCGCTACTCTATCAACTTCTGCTTCACTTTATAGTATATACCATTTGTAACTTTTTCATAGGTTGTAATTATTTCATTTTGTGATAGCCAAATAAAGAGTTCCAGATTTATTTGCATGTGTTAATTTGCGTAACTTTGTCCGAGGAAGAAACCTAGTTAGGAGGAATACAGGTGAATGCATTTGCCCGCTTAAAAACAAAATCTTGAACTCATTTTTACACATGATATAAAACCGAAGAACTATACTGAAACAGTTGCTATTTATGGTGAGAAGCGGCGTGAGCTCCACAGATTCTTGATGTTTTTTTTTGTTGATTAGGCCAGGCGTTAACGAACACAAAATGGAACACATCCCATGTACTATTGGCGCATAATTTAACTAATACTTATCCAATCAAATTAGACACCGTCATGTTTAAGCCCTAAAGAACCAACAAATTCAACTCTTTCTTTATTAAAGGAGAAACATCGAAGTTCTTGAAAATTTAAATAACTGAAGAATTACATGCGCGCCCATATGAATTACCAAAGAAAGAGAGAAAATGGAAAGAAAAGTGAGTCCTCAATCATGAATCCATCAGCTTCAAGCACTTGAAGGGTCTATTTAGATGGGAGTAGAGAGCCAGTAAGAAAGTGAGAGATGAGAGAGAGAGCTCTCTTGGGCTGATAGCTCGGCACTTCATGCCCTGCTCCTCGCACCGTCGCAAACGTCAAGTCTCCCTTGTACACTTGCACGTACCCTCCAACCTATACACGTTAAAGTCGGTGCGGATTACTTTTAGTACGGCAGATCGAGCCAATTGATCCCTCTACGAGGAGGGAATCCAAGACAAGAATAATCAAGGGTAAGTAACTAAAAGGGGTCGATGTAGTGAACACAAATAAGCCGCCTCACCTCGCCCCCGAGGAACCAAGGACGCCATGGACTCTTCGTTGGTAGGCTCATCTTGCTAAGAGACCTCTGGGTGGACGTCACCGGCACTCTCCCATCCGTATCCCCGCTGCATTTTCAGTTAGTCGTTAGTCAGACATCCACTTCAATCCGTGGATAACAAAAACATTTCTTTTATATAGAAATATACCTGAACACCCAAACGCGAAGTCCCTTGGACATGAATTCTTGGAGGAGAGGGATAATGGTGGAAGGGCTATCTCCCCAATTCCAGCTCTGGACAAGTTCGCTGCACACTTCCCAGTCGTGATCAAGCTTTGTCACGTTAGCATGAAGTGCCTCTTGCACATCTTCTCTGTTCAGGTACGCATGCATGTAGTTATCGGCACACGGCTCAAAGTCCATGATCTGCGAAAACAAAACGCAACCCGACAATCTATGACCATTGCAAATTAGAGTTGAGGTTTCGCATATTATTGTTCAAAAGTGCAGAAGTTTGAGTGCAAAAAAAAAATGGTAAATGAATTTGAGCTCACGTTGGTCTTCTTGGGATGAGCGGTCAGGTTGGAAGAGAAGCACAGAGGGGCGTAGATGTTGTAAATGTCAATAGGATTAACATCATTATCCACGTCCGACTTAGCCGAATTGCATTGGCTTATTGGCTCGCTGGCATTAGGTGAAAAGTCACAATACTTTTGAATTGCATACCATGTTTCATCGGAAATCAATGCATGCATAGCGAAGTACTCGTACATCCTTTTGTTGTCCGTCTCGTCATTGATTACTGCGTTTCCAATCTGCATGCGTCCATTCATATCCATTAGTTAAAACTAATCCTTATTTTTTTTTATATCAATCTACCGATATCCAATGATTTAATAGATATTATGAGTCATGACTAGGCCTAATGGCCCCATTGGCCATGGAATTATCCTTCATAATGAAGGTCGGAGATCGATTTTTAGATGCCCTAGATTCAATAGATAAAGACTACGCAACTCGTGAAAACAACTTACTATAATCCCTTTGAGGTTGATAAGGGTCTTGTTTGCCTTCTTGTTATTGGAGAGGATGTTGTGAGCGAGCTGAGGTACGTAATGACCCGCGTAGCTCTCACCTGAAATATAAAAATCCCGGTTCTTGTACTCGGGAAACCTCTCCAGTCAATTTAGCAAGAACACATAATTGTCCGCAGCTGTTTTCCTGTCTCCATTCGCGCTATTGTCTGACGTCGTGTTAGAATAGGAAAAACCGACACCAGCCGGAGACTCTAGGAACAACACATTCGCAGCTGCCCTCGTAAAACAAATAATTGATCCGCCGGGTCAATGAAGAGAAAAGGTGAAATACTTTCGAAAACACTAAACTGTATCTTTTAAATACTTCACCATTGTTCCATGCATATTTATTTCTGTAGAGAGTCTTCCCATCGCTATGGACTCGGAACGGTCCGAGTTCCTGCATTGCTCCAATGAAGGATGAGCAGCCGGGACCTAAAAAAGAAAGAGCGTAAGTAGCTAACTTTTACTCACTCCAACGCACCAAAAATAATCTAAATGTTATTCACAATATAATGACGTGGAAAGATAATCAAAAGATTGATACAGCTGGCTCATCGGTGCTTGTAAATGTGCTGTAGAAAATTAAGAGAACGACGGAGGAATGTTCATTGGACCAATTCAATTTTGTGATGTTCTATATCACCTTGACTATCTGCACCTAAAAATATGAAAGACAGGTAGCAACGCTTGAGCGCAGAGCACCTGCTTCTTTAAGTTATCAATGTGACAGCTCGAAGTGTTTCAAAATCAATAAAAAAACCGACCACAAACATGCTTAGTTCTCGTGACAAAGTTGAAATTGGGGAACCTAGAGCACACACCTCCATTAAGCCACAAAAGAAGCGGCATTGAGTCCTTATTTTGCCCCGCTTCAGCAAAATAATAATAAAACGCTCGACTGGCCGCTTTATTGACGATGACATAACCACCATAGTGATTGAATTCAACTGGCGGTTGTCCCGGCAACCTTTTGATTCTATCGTTCTCCTTCAGTCCTTCTTGATGATAAATCTTAGAATTGAGAACTTCATGGTAGTCGTTTGCCTGAAAAAGGCTTGTGTCGATCCCAGACTTCCTAGACTTTGCTTTGTATAGAGAATCAAGAGTGTCTCCTTGCCTCTTTCCATGGATATGAACAAGCGACGACAAGATACATAAAGATAAAAGAAGAAGAGAAGAGCGTCCTTTAGGATTGCTCTCCATTCTCTGCTTTCTTCTTCCTCTTTGAGCCACTAGAGAGAGAGAGAGAGAGAGAGAGAGATTAATGGTGGTTTTAATGTATAGAATTGGATTGGAATTAGCTGTGTATATAGAAAATCGGAAGAAAGAGAAGATGGCAAATGGTGATTGAAAGGGAAAGTCTCCACAACCTGAGCAAGCTTGATTACATCTAGGCAATGATATCCATGCAATTAAGAATTTTTCCAATTTTCGGAATCATGTTGTGCCAGGTGACACCAATATAGATAGTGTTTGCTCATACGGAAACACATGCCGCTTATTATAGATATACTTTCATTTCATTTCATTGAATCGCATGTAATATATGATTTGTTACCTCAATATGGATGTCGTGGCTTAATGTTGATGATGTTACTCCAATTAGTATACGAGGTCAATATGTCTCCATGTGAACAATGGAATGGCAAGATATTATTCTACAACTTCCTTTTATTACCTTTTTTTTGTCCTTTGATAACCATACATAGTGGTGAAAGTTAAAATTTTCAGGACTTAATATCGTTACTTTTTTTTATAACCATTGTTGACAACTAAATTTTGATAATTCATTTAGGCATTTATTGCATATAAATTAAGGATCGGCCTGTGTCCCTAAAAAAATCTTAATTTTATTGCATATAGAATTTTGGGATAAGTGCATTGGAAATCTTAAAACTTGTCACGAAAATACAATTTAGTCTTAAAATTTCAAAAAGTACAATCAAATCCTAAAACTTATCATAAGAATGCAATTAAGTCCTAAAACTTTTAAAAAGCACAATCAAGTTTTAAAACTTGTCATGAAAGTGTAATCGAGTTCTAAATTTTTTTTAAAAATACGATCAATGGAATGACTTGATTAGACCAATTTTATAAGATTTAGGCACTTTTTTTTTAAAGTTTTAGGACTAAATTTCACTTTTGTGACAAGTTTTAGAAATCCTAATGCACTTATCCCTAGATTTTTTGAGTTTTTAGTAGTAATGGCCCCATATAATTGCATTGGAGCTAATGAACTGATGTAGGGATTCTGAACTTAATTGAATTAAATGGACTAAGCCCACGTCAATTCAAAATTTGGCCGAGCCTTTTGTTTCTCTCTCGTGGCCGAAATTCATAGGAATAAAGAGTGTCAAGTTGGAATTAATCTGTTAAAGTCAAATCTGGAGAGCGACTTAACGGGGGTCTTGAGAATTCAATCACAAAAGGACAATATTTTGGGCAGATATATTTTCGGCCAAGCGCAGCACATAATGAGGAAAAATATATACAGCAAATGGTCGTGGGATGAGTAAAGAGGAAAGAAATAAAAGCATGGCATATTTTACCTCCCACTAAAGGAAAGTAACGATTCTGTTGGAGCCCAACTTTTTCACATATAAAAGAGACATTCACAAGCGTACTCTGGGCATATATTATTCGGCAAAACTGAGATGGGGGATATATATATATATATATATATTGAATAAGATTTAGTGAGCAAAATATGAGCAAAATAAAGGAAAATAAATCCAGAGGGAATCTGGAGGAGGGTGAGTATATAAAAGAAACGCACACAGATTAGAAAAAGAGAGAAAAAGAGAGAGTTGTTCTCTTTCCTGCAAACCTCGTACATGGTTTTGTGTTTTGACAATATTAACTCTTGTATGACTCACCACTTAGTTCCCTTTTTCGTTTGGTCAAATATGATGCTAACTCTTTTTGTTTCGTTTCTTCTGTTCCTTTCCTTGCGAGTCCCACTTCCCTTCTTCTTCTTGCTTTCTCTCTTGTCGGTAATTCTCTTATTTCCACATCTTTATTTCTTTTTCACCGGGCAGTCAACTTTCTCTCTCTGGTCTCTCAGTCAACACTACACCACAGAAGAGAAGAAACAAAAACGAAAATGGCCGCACTTTTTCCACGCCTTTCTTGACTTAAACACTCTCTAATTTTGTGTTTTGATCATATTAACCCTTGTATGGCCCACCACTTAGTTCTCTTTTTTGTTTGGTCAAATAGGATGCAACTCTGTTTGTTTTGTTTCTTCCTTTTCTTTCCTTGCAGGTAGGGGTGTGGAACTAGACAGGGTTCACCCGGTTCCCGGATCGGCCCACCCGAAAAACAGGTCCGGGAACCTGTTCTGGGTGAAGGCCCACCCAGACCGGTTTATAGAATTGGTTTTTCAAATAAAAAAAAAATTCTAGAGTAAACTATACATCAGTTCACCCCTCAATCCTCACTCAGTTCTCTCTCTCTTTCTTAGAGTTCGCACACTCGCGGCTCTGGCTCTCCCTTGAATCACACATTCCACCACTTCGCTCTCGCCAGAGTCTCCTCGTCACCTCCGCCACATTGCTGCCTCACCAATCACTACGATTGCTGAAGTCTCCTCATTACCCAATCCATCCGACTCTCGACGACCAAAAAAACAACGCTCACTTTACATAAATCTTTATAGGATCAAGGAAAAATTGTGTAACCCGGACTGGAAAAACAGGGTCGGGTCCAAAACAACGTCCAAGGCAAACAGGATCAGGTCCCGATCCCAAAAAGTAGGAACCGGTTATAACAGGGCCGGGAACAGGTTCCACGTCTAGGACCGGCCCATGCTCACCCCTATTTGCAGGTCTCACTTTCCTCCTCCTTCTTACTTTCTCTCTTGTCAGTAAGGCTGTTAAAGGAGTGTGTCGGGTCGAGTCGGGTTATAAATAGTCCGACCCAAATTGATCCATAAAACCCATTGATAACCCGTTTTATTACAATGCAAAATTCTTGACCCATACCCGACATATATCCGACCTGACTTGACTCATATTACATATTACTAACACACTTATTTTTTAATTAAATTTATGAAAAGTTGTTTCTTATAAATTTTTGAAAAAATTATATTACTAAAACATTGGGGATAATTTTAATTATTTAAAAAAAAATTCTGATTTTTTTTCTTTTTTTCTTCTAAGACCTTACCCATATTCCTTTCTCTCATTGGTGAGGGTCACGAAGCCCTTGTTAGTAGCGGGCGAGGGCCTGACCCTTGCCAGATTTCGTAAAAGAAAAAAATTATAAAAATTCAATAAAAATTTCAGAAAACCTTTTTATAACCCACTTAAGATAATTAGGTATACCACCTATTTAAAATCTATTTAAGACTCATTAAGTTGTTAAATAACCTATTTATGACCCACTTAAGCTCACGTTAAAACTTAAGGCAATCGATTTATGACCCACACCCTTAAATAAGTTAAAATATGTGTTCTAGACCCATTTTGCCACCTCACAATTCTCTTCTTTTCCACGCCTTTGTTTCCTTTTCGTTGGGCATCATCTCTCTCTCTCTCTCTCTCTCTCTCTCTCTCTCTCTCTCTCTCTCTCGGTCAACACTACACACCCAACCCAGAGAACACACCTTCACCACAAAAGAGAAAAGATTCTGCTCCTTTGACTTAAACACTCCATATTTTTGTGTTTTGATCATATTAACCCTTGTATGGCCCACTGTCGCGACCCTTCCCAAAGGTTATGGGAACAGGTTCTTAAGCAATGTATTTTCCCAAGAACGTGAACGTCGATTGGACCGTCGAAACAATTCAAAAGGCTCATCACTTCAAGGGCGGCTGTGCTCCCAAGCCCCATACCTTTATAAATAAAATAATCAAGAGTCATCGTGCCCCGTTGTTCTCGGCATATTTTATATTTCCATGCTGAATTGCCTCTTCATGGTGGCCAACTTATGAGGATTTACATTTAGTTCAAACTCTCAATTTATTATCAGTGAGATGTCCGGAAAAATTTGCCTCCTCGCGTTGGCCTTTTTTCTGCAATTCGGTTAACGACTGAAGATTCAAAGCTCGCAGCAACTTTGTCACCAGTTTGTGGCACTTAATTATTATTGCCGGCAAAATTATCGAACTCTTGTTGATTTTTGGATCTTACCATTGTTGTCTCCTCAAACAACAAATCGTGTCCCACCAAGCATGCCCAAAAAGAAAAGTTTCAATAGAATTGAAGCAACGATGAAATATCTTTCGAATATATATGGATCAATAAGTAAATCGAAAAAAGATATGAAGGGTCCTTTGTTGATTTTGAAGAGAAAAGTAAAAGATAAGGAATTTGAAGTTACAAAAACTATTGGCAATCCCGGTTAGTCATCTAAATTGTAAAAAAGTAAAAATAAAGATAAATTTGCAATAAAAAAGTTGAATTCTGTGATTGATGAGGGGTTTTACAAAGAGTAACATGTTGCTGTTTAAAGCCTACCATCGACAGTTACAAATGGTCATTGAATTTAAAATGATAAAGTCCTAATCTTATCTTCAAAACAAATAACTTCATAATCCTATTTGCGATTACAAGAAGTTACAATGACACTTATCCATAAGAAATTACAAATTTGAAACTATCTCTACTTGGCAATTACATGTTGATGTCAATGACTTCATCCCTAGATAACCGATGTTTGCTGTCAATAACTTCCATGGTGTGTTATCGACGTTCTTCAAGTTGTCTGTTCTTTTCATCGATAATTTTTGTTGTTTACCAAACTCTACTACTATTAACTACTAAGTCTGTCACTTGTCGATTATAACCAAAAGTTGGTCATTTTTTGGTATTAACACTACTCTATCAACTTGTGCTTCACTTTATAGCATATATCGCTTGTAACTTTTACGTAGGTCGTAATTAATTCATTTTGTGATAGCCAAATAAAGAATTCTAGATTTATTTGCATGCGTTAATTTGTGTACTTTGTCCGTGGAAGAAACCTAGTTAAGAGGAATTCCAGTAAAATAAGGTGAATGCATGTGCCCGCAAAAAAAGAAGTCTTTAACTCATTTTTACATATGATATAATACCGAACAACTATATTGAAATATTTACTTTTTATAGTGAGACTCGATGTGAGATCTGTTGACACCTAAATTCTGGCTAATCATTTAGAATTAATTGCATAAAAAATTAGGGTTTAATTTTTAATCCCTAAACAAAAATTGCATAACATATAGTCATTATGAACATATTTCATATAGTTTGCATATTTATCGAACCGGCGATGGATGGGCATATTTGAGCAATATATTTTTAAGAACTCAGGCGAAAGGGATAGATATCTCTACGGAATATGTGATCAACGCGAGGACGATTAGAGATAGAGATCAGTGTGGCTATTTGAAGGAGTAATGGATCATGCACGAGATTCGTCGAGGAAAAAAAGATAAAATACAAATTTGAAGGGAGGAAGAGATAAGAATGAAGTGGAAAGAAGATCTAGCCTCTTTCCTTAAACGTCGAGCCATCTCCCTTCTATATAAGAGCTCAGCCTCGGTGCTCAAGAGAGGAGACGCACAATTCAGTCTCAGAATACTTAGAAAAATCGTGAAGAGAGAGAGAGAGAGCTCGGCGAGAGGGCGCCCTCTCGCCGAGCCATCTTCACAGCCACCGTGCCACCACTTCAGGCAACCGTTTCCCTTCAGTGACCTATCAAATTGAAGCTTGTCTGACTTAGTTTCAAGAAATTCAGATATATTTTTCAAAAAGCCATCCATCGCGGAGAACTGAGGCGAAGAAGAGTGCCCATCGACCAGCCTCGTGCCCAAAAACTCAAAAACAGTTCAGCGGGCCATCTTACGAAGCGAATTTTGATCAGCTCTGGCCACCCCCGATTCCCACGAGTAGTCAAAACGAAGCTTGTGCGAAGCTCTTCGCATCTGTCTAAGCTGATTTCCCAGAAAAGCCACGACCAAGACTAGCCGAGCCAACGAAAACAGACCATTGGAGTCCCTATTTTCACACCAAAACAGGGGTTGTTTGCTGGTCCGCCCCCATTCGTCGCCATCCACCGCATTCTGCTGTGTCTCCAACCACTAGTGACCTTCTTCAAAGTCCCAGGGAGTCCTTTGATCAAAGCCGTAGCGATCTGGGTCGAGATTGGAGCCAAAACAGCCCCGATCCGAGCCGCCCGCCACCTGTTTGACAAAAGTCCAGAGGGAGGTCCGGTTATGTTCTGCCTTGCTGCCGCCGTCCGCCGCCTCTGGTGACCCTCCGGCGACCCTCAACAGCTCGATGATGTCCCTCACAGCCAGCCCTAGCTTGTGGATCGTAAATTCAAAAAAGGAAAGTTAATATTTCCTATTCTAATTAGATAAATATCCAATCCCTTTTGATATTCTATTGATAATATTTCATAAATTAAAGATATAAATCTTATGGATAGGGTAATATTGCGTTAGTCATAATGTAATATTGCCTTATAGATAATGAGACACTTATCTATAGGTAATTCTTTATTTTGTTTTGCTTATCTTTATGATTATGATTGTGATTTAATTTGCACATTAATAATCAATCTTGCTCATAATATATGCTCCCATTGTGCTTATGTCCCGAGGAAAATGTGCAATAGGGTAATATCTGACTTCAATTCAGAAGTATGATCGTGCCCACAAATGGAAATTATATACCACATCCCCGATTTGAAAGATTGGGTTGATAATTCAAAAATAGAATTTCAAAATCTGCCCCATGTATTTGGGGATGATGGTTATTCTATAAATTAATTCACTTTCTGGCCCCAATTCAGGAGAATGTTATGAAATCAGGAAATTGAAATTAAAGGAATATTTTGGGCACGATTGATTATTTTTGTTAAAATTATTTGTTCTTGTTTAATGTAATCAATCATAAAAAATACGAAAAATACTCATCATATGCGTGTCATCTTTGCCATGTCATTAGTCTAGATTCATTAATGCCATGTCTAGGTTCATTTAATATAGTTTTTAGGTGCATTCATATAGAATTAAATGTCTAGGTTGATTTATTATTTAATCTTAGTCATTAGGATTAATTAATTAAATTGCCTGTCATATAGTATAGTCACATGACATTTTTGTCCATCATCTAGAAAAGGTAAGTTTAGGGTCATAAATGCATGTCATTTAATTTTACGTCATTAGACTTAGATCATTTAATTAAATGCATTTCATTTTAAAATATGATTACATTAGCATTGCATTCAATAAGAGAAAACCCCAAAAAATTAATCTACCGGAAGGGCGTTAATAGCAATATTAGCGTAATCAAATTCTCGAACTCACTTAATCTCTGATTCGTAGAAATAAAGTGTATCTCTCTATACTTTGTTTAGGTTTCTAATCGGCCTACCATAAACGATTAGTGGCGACTCTATTTTAAATCTTTTGCACGTTAATATCAAACCTTAAGTTGCGATTTGGTAGAACTTGGGAAGGTCCGAGTTGGGTTAGTTAATTTAATTAACTTAGTAATCCATTAACTTAGGTTTTCCGAAATTTAGGTAGCGACAAGATCCACAGATTTTTGACATTTTTTTCTTAGATTAGGCCGATCCTTAACGAAAACAAAACCAAAATAAAACACATTCCATGTGCTATTGGTGCATAATCGTTGCTAATACTTGTCCAATTAAATTAAATACCGCCATGTTTAATTCTTAAAGAACAAACAAGCTCGACTCTTTCTTTGCGTTTCCCTCTCTTCGCCAATTTTCCCTGCTTTCACATTCCTCTCCGCATCAATTTCTTTGTTAAAAGAGAAACAATGAAGTTCTTAAATTCCTAAATAAGGTGAAGTATTATCACATGCGCGCCCCTATGGATTACAAAAGAAAGAGAGAAAATGGAGAGAAAAGTGAGTCCTCAAGCGTTAATCTATTTAGATGGGAGTAGAGAACCAGCAAGGAAGTGAGAGATGAGAGAGAGAGCTCTCTTGGGCTGATAGCTCGGCACTTGATGCCCCGCTCCCCGCACCGTCGCAAACGTCAAGTCTCCCTCGTACACTTGCACGTACCCTCCGACCTATACGCGTTAAAGACGGTGTGGATTACTTTCGGTTTAGCAAATCGAGCCAATTGATCCAAGACAAGAATAATCAAGGGTATGTACAACTAGAAGGGGTCGACGTTGTGAAAACAAATAAGCCACCTCACCTCTCCCCCGAGGAACCAAGGACGCCACGGACTCTTTGTGCGGAGGCTCATCTTGCTTAGAGACCTCTGGGTGGACGTCACCGGCACTCTCCCATCCGTATCCCCGCTGCATTTTCAGTTATTCGTTAGTCATACCCCCACTTCAATCACCCACAAACAAAAATATTTCTTTTACCTGAACACCCAAACACGGAGCCCATTGGACATGAATTCTTGGAGGAGAGGGATGATGGTGAAAGGGCTATCTCCCCAGCCCTTGATAACAACGCTGCACCCTTCCCAGTGGTGATCGAGCTTCGTCACGTTAGCATGAAGTGCCTCTTGCACATCTTCACTGTTCAGGTACGCATGCATGTAGATGTCGCTACACGGGTCTAAGCTCATGATCTGCGAAAACAAAACGCAATCCAAAAATCTATTACCATTGCAAATTTGAGTTAAGGTTTTGCATACTATCGTTCAAAAGTGCAAAATTTGAGGGGGGGTGGGGTGAGAAATAAGCAAATGAATCTGAGCTCACGTTGGTCTTCTGGGGATGAGCAGTCAGGTTGGAGAAGCACAAAGGGGCGTAGATGTCGTAAATGTTAACAGGAGAAACATCATTACCCACATCCGACATAGCCGATTTGCATTGGCTTACTTGATCAGTGACGTTTGGTGAAAAGTCACAATACTTTTGAATTGTATACCATGTTTCATCGGATATCAACGCATGGGTAGCGAAATACTCGTACATTCCTTTATGGTCCGTCTCGTCATTAATTGCTGCATTTCCAATCTGCACAAGTAGTCCATATTCATCATCTGTTAAAATAATTCCTCTTTTCTTTGAATTAGTTTGCCTATGCCCAATGATTTAAGAGATGTCTTGAGTCATGATGATGTGGGATTCTCTAGGCCCAAGGGTTCCATTTGGCCATAGCAAATGCTTAGTTGTTAGTTAAAATCCCATCATAGCAAATGGAACGATTGAGACACCTGCTCTACTCATTAAGACACCTAAAAGGATTTTTCTTCATGTCTATGAGATTCGATGCGGAAAATAAATTAATAGGCAAGACGTGCATGATGATTTCTAGCTTTTAATCATCCATTACAAAGCAGAAAGCCGACACAAGAACACACGCAAGCTTAAAGCATTTCTAGTTATGAACGTATACACCTTAGGCATTTCCAATGTTAAACGCATCGTTCAAAATTTAATATAGATAAAGACTATTTAATTCGCGGAAACAACTTACGATAATCCCTTTGAGGTTGATAAGGGTCTTGTTTGCCTTCTTGTTGTTGTTCAGGATGTTGTGAGCGAGCTCAGGTACAAAATGGCCCGCGTAGCTCTCGCCTGAAATGTAAAAATCCCGGTTCTTGTACTCGGGAAACCTCTCCAGCCAATTTAGCAAGAACACATAATTGTCCGTGGCTGTTTTCCTGTCTCCATTCGCGCTATAGTCCGACGTTGTGTTAGAATAGGAAAAACCGACACCAGCCGGAGACTCTAGGAACAACACATTCGCAGCTGCTTCGTAAAACAAATAATTGATCCGCCCTATCAGCGAAAAGAAAAGGTGCAATACTTTAAAAACCACTACACTGTATTTTTCAAATACTTCACCTATATTCCATGCAAATTTATTTTTGTAGAGAGTCTTCCCGTCACTATAGACTCGGAACGGTCCGAGTTCCTGCATTGCTCCATAGAGAGATGAGCAACCGGGACCTGAAAAAACAGAATAAATTAAGAGGAGGACATAGAAAGATAACCAAAAGAATGATGTAGATGGCTCATCTGTGCTTGAATATGTGCTGAAGAAAATTAAGAGGAGGACGGTGGTATATCCATTAGACCAATTTCTATATCACTGATAATCCATTCAGATGTCGGAATTGACAAGATGAATAAGGTAAATTAGAAAATGGCAAATCACGATGATAACTTATATTAATATACTTTGACTATACGCTGCACCTAAAAATATGAAAATGGCAATGCTTGAGCGCAAAGGACCTGCCTCATTAAGCTACCAACGTGACAGCTCAAAGTGTTTCAGAACTAATAAAAAGCCAACCACGACAATTAGAAAAATGCTCAGTTCCCGTGACAAAGTTATATTAATTATTTTATGGCGGCATTAAATACTTATATCGATTGGTCAAGTTGAAATTCGGCCTAGTATGTCGCTGCAACTACCATGCAATTATATATCTTGACTATAAAAACCGTGATAAATCCCCCAAGTGAAGAGAATAATATACTTGCATTGGAGATCAAGCGAAATTGGAAAAATTAAAGCACTCACCTCCGTTAAGCCATAGAAGAAGCGGCATCGAGTCCTTATTTTGCCATGCTTCAGCAAAATAATAAAATAACGCTCGACCGGCCGATTCGTTGACGGTGACATAACCACCATAGTGATCAAATTTGACTGGCTGTTGTCCAGGCAACCTTTTGATCCTATCTTTCTCCTTCTGTCCTTCTTGACGATAAATCCTAGAATTGAGAATTTCATGGTGATCACTCGCTTGAAAAAGGCTTGTGTCGATACCCGACTTCTCCAACTTCGCTTTGTATAGAGAATCAAGAACGTCTCCTTGGTTCTTTCCATGAATATGAACAAGCGACAACAAGATACATAAAGAGAAAAGAAGAAGAGAAGAGCGTCCTTTAGGGTTTCTCTCCATTCTCTCTGCTCTCAGCTTCTTCCTCTATGAACCGCGAGAGAGAGAGAGAGAGAGATTGATTGATTGATTGATTGATGTTGGTTTTAATATATAGAAGTGGATTCGAATTATAGTCGGAAGAAAGAGAAGGTGGTAATTGGTGATTGAACGGGAAAGTCTCCACAACCTGAGTAAGCTTGACTAGATCTAGGTAATGATATCCCTGCAATTAAGATTTTTTTTCATTTTCGGAATCATGTTGTGCCATGTGACTCCAATATAGACAGTGTTTGCTCATATGGAAACACATGCCGCTTATTATAGAAATGCTTGCATTTTATTGTATTGAATCGAATAATATATATTTTTTACTAAATATGGATATCGTGGCTTAATATTGATGATGTATTTACAATTATTATATTATTATACATCTTCCTTTTGTTACCTTTTTTTTTTATAACCATATTTAGTGTTGAAAGTTAAAATTTTCAGCACTTAATATCATTATATATGTTTGATAACCACTAAATACACACAACTTGATTAATTGGTTTAAGTCAAAAATCACTAATTATGGTAAGTGAGAGTGACTTACTTAATTAACTAATAAAACATACAATGGAAAATAAGATTTTACTCGTTATATTATCAAAACATTCCAATAATGCTCATTATATTAAGTATAGTTCGAAAACAATAGAATTAATGACTTAATTTCATATGTTATCAAATAACTTTTTTATTTTCATTTTCATTACTTTTCAGAGCTTAATATTCATTATTTAAAACTTATTTCATCCTCTATCAATGCTTATTAACCTTCCACACCAACGCTTTAAATTTTTCACCTAGTATATGAAATTACCAACTTTTTTATGTGACTAGCTAACTTTTATCTATTCGAGTTATGTACTAGCTTGTTTTGATTTACTAACTCTCATTTGAATTGATTGCCATTGATTATTTGGCTTCTCATGCTATTTCCACCCTTGAAATAGCTTTAGGTTCCCCTAAGAAATTTAAATGGTCTGAAATAGCCTTTACTAAGACTTCATTACTGGTAAGATTAATGAAAGAGGAAAAATATAACTTTTGTCAACATTTCCTAAACTATAGTTTCTTTTTTTTTCTTTTTTTCTTTTTTTGGTCAATCAAAGAAAGTTTACATGTTCGTTGTTTTATTACGAGAATCATCTAAGATTTGATTATTTTAATAAATTTAATTATCAGGACTCTAATCTAAAAGAATATTAACAAAAGTACATTTTTTACAATGTTTCTCTAAAGTTCAATGTGGAATAACTCCTTGTATTATATAATTCTTTAGTTCAAGATTCCTTAGGGGATTCTTTGGTAAATGTTGCGGATTCTTTATGATTGCAATTTATATTTAAATTATGTTAGCTAACAAAAATTACCATATAGGTTCAAACTCATTACACGAATATCCTTTATAGAAATCAGCTTGCACATTAGTAACTTGAACAGAGGAAATGAAGTCCATATACAACACGAATGGAAAATAACATATGGTAATGGTATAAAATATCATTATTTTTATGAATAGCGATTGTCTTGTATTTCATGACAATGTGTGGCTTTTACATTTTCAATAAATAGCAACTTTCACCGCTCCGTTTGTGATTTTATTTAATTGGTTATCTTGAGGTTATTTTGTTCACTCAACAATCTCGGGAGTGTTAGACTCATTTAGAGGGTGGAAATAATGTAAGCCTTGTTTTAACATAGCAGCTTTTCTATTTAATTATCAGTTTTATTTGACACTAGGCCAAAACTTAAAGAAGCTAATGGCCAAAACTAGGTCATGACAATAAAATTATGGACCATAAGGCTCGATTGATGGAATGGCTGACAAGCTCATCGATCATGAGGGCCACAACAATATAATTTACCCACAAGGCTCATTGATGCAATATCTGATGGAAATACAAGATTAAAGAGGGAAAATTGTCCAAAAAATTCTGAAACTATTGCACTTTTGTCAGTTCTAAACTTTTAATTATACCAATTAAGTCATAGACCTTTTCACGTTTTGCCAATTGAGTCCACTTAACCAATTTTGGCCGGAAATTGATGACGTGGACAACATTCATCATATGTAGCACGGCCAAGATTGGCATGGATAATTTTTAATAATATTTCAATTTTTTTCTTTTTTATTTACTTCTCTTTTCTTCTCTTTTCCTTCTTTACTATTTTTCTTTTTTCCTTCTCTTTTTCCTTTTTCCTTTTATCCTTTTTCCCTCCGGCCATGGCCGGGCCTCATTGATCACAAGAATTGTGTTCTTTAGGGTTCCTCTCCATTCTTCTTCGTCTTTGAGCCGCTTGAGAGAGAGAGACTACAAAAGGCGTTTAAGGGTGGTTTATTGAGATAAGATCCAAGTAGCTGTGTCAATGTATACATGTCTATTAATGGAACGTCTCAACAACCAGAGTGGGATTGATTAGTTTTCGGTGCTAATCCATGCAATTGAATGTAAATTTTATCATCCCAATCATGTTTTAGGATGCTTTTGCGGTGTAGATTGTGTCTAGATATTTGGAAACACATGCCGCTTTTTGGATGACGTGGCTCATTTTCGATCATGGATCTATAACCTATACCAATTGTTTAATAGTCGTCTATATAGTAAGTAAATGATCGTATTTCCAAGATATATAGTCTTTCCTCTTTTCTTCAAAAAGTATCCCCTTTGCAACGTATACAAAGGAACATCAATAACTAACAAAGATTAGATAAGGTGACAAAAAAAAAATAGAGTCAAATATTTTTCACTTGAAATAACTATTCAAAAAATCCTAAACGTATTATACGACGGTCAATTCAGTCCTAAACTTTTCAATTTAGTCAATTAATCCTAAACTCTTTGACGATTTTTCAATATATTCTTTCCAACCAATTTTGGCTGGCAATCGCTAAAGTGGTCGCCGGGCATTTTACATGGCACAACTGGCAACATTGAATTGCATGATTTTTGCAATATCTTTTAAAATTTTATGATTTTTTCCCTTTCTTTTCTTTTTTTCCTATTTCCCTTCGCCAGTCGTCAAGGTCTCAACAATGGTCAATGGAGTTTGTAGACCACGGGCAAGGGCTGACGAGGGTGTTGCAGCCCTCGCTTGTGGCCGGTGATCTCCTCTAGCCATTGCTAAGACCTTGGCGACCGGTGGGGGAAATAAGAAAAAATAATAAATAATAAAGGAAAGAAAATTTAGAAAATTTATTAAAAATTGCAAAAATCATCCATGTCAATCATTTTTGTCCAAAATTTGATGGAAGGAATACATTGGAAAATTATCAAAAGGTTTAGGACTAAATTGGCTAAATTGAAAAGTTTAGCACTTAATTAGCTAGCTTACAATATGTTTAGACTTTTTTTTTTTTTACATTTTTCCCAATTTCATGTGAAACAAATACAAACTTTCACAAATCCATTTACTTACTAATTGTTTCATTGGAATTGAATTGACAATGAAATACCGTCTGAATATATGTGGATCGATGAGCGAATTGATAGAGAACATGAAGGGTCCTTTGTTAATTTTGAACGGAAAAGTAAGGGCACGTTTGGTAATATTTTTGTTCCCGAAAATAATTTATGTTCAGATATAGTTTTTTATATTTCTATTTCATGAACGAGTTTCTGAGCATAAGAACGCATTTGGTAATTATACAAAATTTCTATCCCTAAAATAGAAAAAGAACAAAATTGCGTTTGGTACGACCCTAAAACTTCTATTCCTAGCGGCGGTGGCAACCGACAGCGGTGACTAGCGACAGTGACAAGCGACCTATATGGGTCACTAGTGGGTCGCGGACTCGTGAGTGTAAAAATTAGTATTAGGTTACGCTAAGCTTATTTCTCTAAAATGACATTGTTTCTCTTTTTGTCCTCGATAACAAAAAAAATAGATTTTTTTTACTTCTTGTTTCTGTTCCAAATCTATTCGTGGCCATTGATTTATTTCGAGGATAGAAAAATTAACTAACGTACACAAATAAATTTCTGTTCTTTTTCTACTCCGAGGAACAAAAGATTAGAAAAACATAAAAACAAAAATGTTACCAAACGCGCCATAAATGACCAAAAAAATTCCAAAAAAGGACAAGAAATTTAAAGATGCGAAGACAAGAGGCAATTGCAACTAGTCATTTAAATTACGAAAAGAATGTTGAGTTCTGTGATTGATTGAGGAGATTTTACATTGTGATTATTTAAAGCCTACAATCGATGGTTACAAACGGTTATCGAATTTAAAAAGACAATTTCTAATCCTATCTACAGTTATAAGAACTTACAACAACACTTATTCACAAGAAGTTACAAATTTGAAATTATCACTACTCGGCAGTTACACCTCTAGATAATTGACGTTTTCTATCAATAACTTCCTTGGTGAGTTGTCAATGCTCTTCAAGTTATCCACTGTTCTTTTTTATTGATGACATCTGTTGTTCACCAAACTCTGTTACTATCGACAAAGTCTGTCGCTTGCCCATTATAACTAAAAGTTGGACATTTTATTGTATCAACATATGCCCATTTTTAAAAAAAAGAATGATTTATCGATCTTTCAATTCCTTTAAATAAGATAATCAAGAGTCATCGTGCCCCCTTATCATCAACAAATTTTATTTTTCTTGCCGAACTGCCTCTTCATGGTGGCCAACATATGAGGATTTAGATTTAGTGCAACTTCTCTCAATTTATTATCAATGAGATGTCGGGAAAAGTCTGCTCGCTCGCGTTGGGCTTTATTCTGTCGTTCAATTAACTGCTGAAGATTTGAAGCACGCAGCAACTTCGTCACCAGTGTGTGGAAGTGGATTGTTGTTACCAGCAACATTATCTATTGTAAGCTTTAAACGGGGCCTCATATTATTGCCCCCTTTCAGATCTCTCCATTCGATCTCTCTTATTATTGCCATTTTTGTTTTATTAAAAAATTTATTTTTTTCCTAATACAGCGCCTTTCATTTGTATAAACCATAAAAAATTATCACATTCATAAGAAAATTTTCAGTGGTTTTAAATCATGTCAGTGTCTGACGTGACATGCATTTACCTATTAACATGTACACATGTCTAGAATTAAAAAAAAAAAAAATCACGTGGAATTCAAAGCAACTAATGTAGAATTTGAAGCAATTGTTTGTGTTTAGGGTTAAGCGAGATCTGGACAGCAGTGATCGGCCATGGACGACGGCTCGTCCACAAGGGTGCCTTCGTCCACAGCGACACCCTCATCCATAGATTTGGACGACGATGACTCGAGTAGTTGGCCATGGACAGTAGCTCGTCCACATATCTAGTGACGGCGACTCAAGATCCCAATGACTATGGAAAATGAGCTCAATAGCATAAACAAAGAAAGAAACAAAGTAGAGGCTAGCCAAATCCAAATTTGGACGAGCAACGGATGAGCCGCCGAGACAACGGACCCACAATGTTTACGACGTCGCTTGTGCACAGATGTGCCAACAACGGCTCATCCATGGCCGTCTTCATCTTCCTCTGTGAACCTTTTCATCTTTGGCGGCATCATCTTCCTCTGTTCGACTTCGGCTTCGACTTCATCTTCCTCTATTTTTCCGTTTTTTCTTAGCTCATAGCCATAGTAGCTGATCCATGGCCGTTCACCTAACTTGGAGAAGTCACCTTCGCAAGATCTAGAGGCACAGATCTGGACCACCAGCATCACCCGCCAAGGACAAGCAAGGCTCACGTCTGTGGACGAACTACCTCACCGGTCATGGACCAATGGCGTCACCGACCAGATCTGGTCGGTTCCATCTTCCAGCCTTTGTCATCGCTGTCTCTAGATCTGGCCGCAAACCATGGCTCCAAATCTCCAAATTAGCTGACAAACGGCTTTTATGGCTGCGAGACGGTGATCGACTTGCATGCTCCATCAGCGACTCCACCAATAGCGACGGCGAGACAAGGTCAAAGCTCGGCAACTCCAATGAAGCAAAGTGAATCCCGTCGCTGAACATAGCATATTATCAATTTTGTTTATTTCATTCCCCGTCAGCGAACATATGTCCATCTACCGGTTGATGTAAGTAAAATATGCACGAGCACATCAGCAGCTTTGAAACCACTAAATATTTTCTCTGCGTTCTTCTAGCCTAACCTAAATCAACTTTCTAAAAATAAAAATTCAAGTTAATGATAAAATGTCCCTGAATTCAGAGGCAGAGCTAAAAGCTATAAATAAAAATAATAGTATTGACAATTCCCCTGAATTCTCAACTGTCAAAATTGCCTGAACTGTCGTTTGACCGAAATCAATCAAAAAGTAGAAACAACCTAAGCTGCAAGAGAAGGCATTGAGGCAGTAGACAGCCTGGATCTCTTCTTAGCTGAGCTCTCGCTGCAGCGCTCACGCTGCTCCTTCAACCTGGTAGCAAGAAGCTTCTAGTAGTCAGCTGCCTCTGCCTCTGCCTTAGCAATTCTCTTCTTCTTGTCAGCAATTCTCGCACACTTTCTTTGAAATGTCAATGGCGTAACCAGCCTCTGAATCTATGGCACTTTACTGACTTTTTTTCCCATGGAAAGACAAGAAAAGAAGATCAGAACGTTTTTATAACTCAACATAACATTAAAGAATCAAAGTCAAATCAGAATCGATGCCATTTAATAAGCCAAAAGGAAAAGAAACTTAAGTTGAATAATGATAGAAACCCTCACCGGATTAGTAGTGAAGGTCCTGCGATATGTACTGACAAATTTCCGAATGTCATCTTCCTTGGACAAGTTAAACAAGAGACGAAAATGACCGGGAGTCAGCACTCCCTGCATCATTGGAAACCCTTGTTTGTCACAGCCTCCCATTGTCTTAAACACGTAGGCCATGAATTCCTGCCTCACATAGAGGATAATCAGTAATGATACTGATAAAAAAAAAAAAGGCCAAAAGCTACATAGAACTATTGCAGACACATACCTCACCTGGAGCATTTCTACTGAGTTCTTCTGAGATCTTCTTGTCAAAATACACCCGGCATGGAAAAGATTAGAAAGACGTCATTACTCCATATCCCTTTTCTTTTGCTATAGAGACAATTGGCTACCAAACCCATAGTACCGTCAAAAGGAAACTATGCTTCCACATTCGCTACGTAATAGACAACTCAAAAATGCATCATCTCTTCAGTAACTTTCAATTTCTTTCCCTAGTTTAGAGTTTAAATCAACAACAGCAACTTTTCTCACCCAATTTTAAATACCTCCCAAAATACTCCCTGTCGATTACCCCATCCCACAATCTGTCCTTAAAATCCATTCAACATTTTAGTAGTGGCAATTAAGGGAATTAGATCCTACAGTATAGACATGCTGTTCTAGCCAACAAGATACATCCCTCAGGTCCCCAAAGAAAGATGGAGGGACCATGAAAAATGAGTACCTAGAAGAATAAAAATCAAAATTTTACTCTTCAGATACTCAAATGCAAAACCGAATTAAACATCGAAGACCATGTGAGCGCTATTTCCATTCCTGGAAATCGTGTAATCACTTCATAAGCTTGTTCACTCAAATCGATATAGTAAGTAATTCCAATTAGAAAACAAACATCCATATCCGTCTCATCATCACATGAGCGAGAAGAGCAATAGTTCCATCTGTGAATACATAGAATATACTAGCAGCAAACGCCCATACACACAAGGAACTGAGCAGGGGCCAATACCCACCCGATCAATTCAACAACACCCAAAATAAATCCAATCACAAAAATGGAAAAACAAGAACCTAACAAAGAGCTTCAAGAATTTCACCATAAGAACAGCCACAACCCATCCAAGACATCCAACATTTTCTACCCAAAAAAAAATTCAACTTACAGCTTCTGGTCATCGTTTATCTCAAGCTTCTTCTGGCAACCGGTGGTTGGATTCGTTATATTGAACTTCATGATTATAGAGAGGGCAAGAAACGCATCAGAGAGTTGCGAATCTCGAGCAAAAGTAAAACGGAAAGAGAGGCGAGTAAACAAGAGTTGAGAAAGTACCTTCATGTTGATCGTTGAGAGAATCTGAGGGGGAACGGTTACAGCGAAGGACCAATTCGCACCAAGAAGCCGCTTTTTGCCGCCGGAGCAGAGTAGGGCTTTCCAGGCGTAATTAGGGTTTTCGTCTGTGCTTATACACTGTGTCTGGCGGTTGAATCTTTCTACGGACTAGAATGACCAATTTTCCTTCTTTCTTCTTCTTTTTTTTTCCTTCTTTTGTTGTTTGTAAAATTCCGAACCCCCCAAAGTATTAAAAAAATAAATAGAGGCATTTCCATAGGGCAACTCTAAGGAGAGAATATACAGTTATTTGTAATCACCACTTCACCGGCCAGATTACCTCGTTGCATGCTCCAAAATTCTACTCTGTTCTCTCCGTTTTTAAAATTGTCGACAATAATTTATGGCTAAAAGAAATAGCCCCCGCTCAATTTTTCACTCAGAGGACATTATCATTTTCTCTAATTTGATTATGTTTCTCGCCGTGAGTGAGTAGAAGGTTGGTCTTTGAAAAACCACGGCTCCGACTCAGATTGGCTCTCCTTGTGTTTTCTTCCGCTTGTGATCGTGGCTGTCAGCGTGAGAGCACTTTTTTCTTTCTTTTTATATCTTCATTCGTCATGCACAGAGGAAGTTATCTGAGATATTTTATGTAAGCTGTCGAGCTTGATGTGTGATCGCAACGAAAAGCTTCAAGTTGTGATGTGAGGTGATGGTTACTCAGAGACGTTTCGCAAAGTCTCCCGGCAATCTGGCACGGCGGTTCATTGACCACTCGCGACAACTCCTTGCGACAAAGAGTCGAAGCAGATTTGGGGAGGACCAGCAGCAGCTTCCCTTATTTCTTCTGAACGTCCCCCTCTAATATGCAAGCTATTGCAGAGAAAACTCTATTGGAATTTAAAAACAATTTGTAAAAATCATCCAAGTTGGCGATTGCAGAAAGAATTATATATTGAAACAATTGAGACTCGGTGTGAGCTCCCCATAGATTCTTGATCTTGCTTTTGCATTCCTCTCCGCATCTATTTCTTCGTTAAAAGAGAAACCTAAATAACTGAAGAATTAAATGTGCGCCTAAGTGAATTACCAAAGAAAGAGAAAGAAAATGGGGAGAGAAGTGAGTCCTCAAGCATGAATCCATCATCTTCAAGTGCTTGAAGGGTCTATTTTGATGGGAGTAGAGAGCCAGCAAGGAAGTGAGACACGAGAGAGAGAGCTCTCTGGGGCTGATAGCTCGGCACTTGATGCCCCGCTCCTCGCACTGTCGCAAACGTCAAGTCTCCCTTGTACACTTGCACGTACCCTCCGACCTAAACGCATTAAAGTGGGTGCGGATTACTTTTGGTTCAACAAATCGAGCCAATTGATCCCTCTACGAGGAGGGGATCCAAGACAAGAATAATCAAGGGTATGTAACTAAAAGGGGTCGATGTAATGAACACAAATAAGCCGCCTCACCTCGCCCCCAAGGAACCAAGGACGCCATGGACTCTTCGTTGGGAGACTCATCTTGCTAAGAGACCTCTGGGTCGATGTCACCGGCACTCTTCCATCCGTGTCCCCACTACATTTTCAAGTATCCGTTAGTCATATCCCACTTCAATCACACACAAAGGATTGCCAAAAGTTGTCAATGACCCAACACTAATTGATTTTACATGATTTAATTCTTGTCATGGATCTATCACTTCTAACATGGACTCTGCGTGAAAAAAAAAAAAATCTATCTTTTTTATTTACCTGAACACCCAAACGCGAAGTCCACTGGACATGAATTCTTGGAGGAGAGGGATGATGGTGGAAGGGCTATCTCCCCACTGATTGATAACATCGCTGCACGGTTCCCAGTCGTGATCGAGCTTCGTCACGTTGGCATGAAGTGCCTCTTGCACATCTTCTCTGTTCAGGTAAGCATACACGTAGTTGTCTCCACACGGGTCGAAGTTATTGATCTGCCAAAACAAAACACAACTGGAAAATCTATGACCATTGCAAAATTTTGAGTGGGAAAAAAAAAAGCAAATGAATTCGAGGCTCACGTTGGTCTTCTTGGGATGAGCAGTCAGGTTGGAAGAGAAGCACAGAGGGGCGTAGATGTTGTAAATGTCAATAGGATTAATATCCTCGTCCGCATCCAACAAAGCTGAATTGCATTGGCTCACTTGATCGGTGACATTAGGTGAAAAGTCACAATACTTTTGAATTGAATGCCATGTTTCATCAGAAATCAATGCATGCGTAGCGAAGTACTCGTACATCCCACTCTGATCCGTCTCGTCGTTGATTACTGCGTTTCCAATCTGCATGCGTCCATATATATCCTCAGTTAAAACCTATCCTTTTATTTGTTTTATCAATCTACCTATGTTAAATGATTTAATAGATATTATGGGTCATGAGGAATGGCTTTAATGCACTGGATTGGTTCTAATCAATTTTGGTTACTTAATAACAAGAGAATTACCTACTAATGTCACATTCATTGAATCAAAATTTGACCACCCAATAAGAAAGACAAGAAGCATCACATATTAAGAGATGATAATGCAGCATTACAATACCTGCTACAGCAATGATAACGCAGCATCCACACTATTTACATATTAATTGATGTAGCATTCGTACCAAATATTCTTCTGTGATGTTGACTACGATAATAAGCACGTGCTTAGTTGTCAGTTGAATCCCATTATAGCAAATGAAACAATTAAGTAGCTGTGTAAGTAACTCCAATCATGAAAACAACAGCCAAAAGCACCTGTTCTACTCCTTATGACAGATAAATTTCTACATGTCGAAGAGGTTCGACATGGAAAATAACTTTATAGCCAAGACGTGCATGATGACTTCTAGATTTTGATCATTTATTAGAACGCAAAAGGCCAACACAAAAACACACGAAAGCTTAAAGCTTTTCCAATTGTGAATGTTCAGACTTTAGGTGTTTCCAATGATTTCAAAATTCAATATCGATAAAGACTATGCAGTTCATGAAAACAACTTACTATAATCCCTTTGAGGTTGATAAGGGTCTTGTTTGCCTTCTTGTTGTTGTAAAGGATGTTGTGAGCGAGCTGAGGCACGTAATGACCCGCGTAGCTCTCGCCTGAAATGTAAAAGTCCCGGTTCTTGTACTGAGGAAACCTCTCCAGCCAATTTAGTAAGAATACGTAATTGTCCGCGGCTGTTTTGCTGTCTCCGTTCGTGCCATAGTCCGACGTTGTGTTAGAATAAGAAAAACCGACGCCAGCCGGAGACTCTAGGAACAATACGTTCGCAGCTGCCCTCGTAAAATAAATGATTAATCGTTGTATTAGCAAAAAAAAAGGCAAAATACTTTTGGTGTTTTTTAAATGCTTTACCTATATTCCATGCAAATTTATTTCTGAAGAGAGTCTTCCCGTCGCTATGGACTCGGAATGGTCCGAGTTCCTGCATTGCTCCATAGGCGAGGGATGAGCAACCGGGACCTGAAAAAACAGCATAAATAGCTAACTTTTACTCACTCAAACGCACCAAAAAATAATCTAAAGACGATTTACAACAGATAACCATAAAAATGATATAGACGGCTCATCTGTGCTTGTATATTTTTGAATTGACAAGATGAACAAGGGTAGGTTAGAAAATGGAAAATCATGATCATAACTTATATTCATATACTTGGACTATACACTGCACCTAAAAATATGAGACGCATATAGCAACGCTTCAGCTCAAAGCACCTGCTTCATTAAGCTATCAACGAGACAGCTCGAAGTTATTCCAAATCAATAAAAAGCCAGCCACAACAATTAGAAAAATGCTTAGTTCTCGTGACAAAGTTATATTCATTATGTTATTGTAGCAATAAATACCTATACCGATAGATCAAGTTTAAGTTCTGCCTAATATGCCCCTGAAACTACCATGCGATTATA
>BCNH02000007.1:13892486-13905244 GCA_001662345.2 Metrosideros polymorpha var. glaberrima | reverse complement strand
TGATCGCTCACCTGAAAAAGGCTCGTGTCGATCCCAGACTTCTTGGACTTCGCTTTGTATAGAGAATCAAGAAATTCTCCTTGCTTCTTTCCATGTATATGAACAAGCGATGACAAGATACATAAAGAGAAAAGAAGAAGAGAAGAGCGTGCTTTGGGGCTTCTCTCCATTCTCTCTGCTCTCAGCTTCTTCCTCTTCGAGCCACTAGAGAGAGAGAGAGAGAGATTAATGGTGGTTTTAATATATATAATTGGATTGGAATTAGATATTTATATAGAAAATCGGAGGAAAGAGAAGATGGCAATTGGTGATTGAACGGAAAAGTCTCAACTATCTGAGTAAGCCTGATTTGCGGAATCATGTTGAATATAGACAGTGTTTGCTCGTATGGAAACACATGCCGCTTATTATAGAAATTCTTATATTTTTTAGTGTATTGATTCTAATAATATATGACTTGTTACTAAATATGGATATCGTTACTTAATATTGATGATGTATCTACAATTAGAATACAGCTTCCTTTTGTTACCTTTTCTTTTTTCTTTGATAACCATATTTAGTGTTGAAAGTTAAAATTTTCAGCACTTGCTATTATTAAATGTGTTTGATAACCACTAAATACAAACAACTTGATTAATTGGTTTAAGTCAAAAATCACTCATTATGATAAGTAAGAATTTTTTTTTTTCTTTGGTCGGAGGTAAGTAAGAATGACTGACTTAATTAACTGATAAAACATACAATGGGAAATAAGATTTTAGTCGTTATATTATCAAAAACATTCCAATAATGCTCATTATACCAAGTATATTTTGAAAACAATAGAACTAATTACCTAATGTCATATGTTATCAAATAACTTTTTTTCTTTTCATTTTCATTACTTTTCAGCGATTAATATTCATTATTTAAAAGTTCTTTGATCCTCTATCAATGCTTATTAACCCTCCTCACTAACGCTTTAAATTTTTCACTTAGTATATGAAATTACCAACTTTTTTATGTGACAAGCCAACTTTTATATGTTCAAGTTATGTACTAGCTAGTTTTGATTTACTAACTCTTATTTGTAGAGGTAATCGGTTCCAAGGTTAGTAGGTTCCAGACTTGGAATTCGGAACCTACCATGTTATAACCGGCTCCTAGTTTTTGAAATCTAGAACCAGGAACTTACATTGTTATAACCGGTTCCTAGTTATACCAAGTTTAGTATGAAAACAATAAAACTAATTAATTAATTTAATATGTTATCACATAACTTTTTTATTTTTATTTTCATTTTCATTACTTTTCAGTGCTTGATATTCACTTTAAAAAACTTTTTGATCCTCTACCAATGCTTATTAACCTTCCTCACCGACGCTTTAAATTTTAACCTAGTATATGAAATTACCAACTTTTTAATGTGACTAGCCAACTTTTATCTAGTTTAAGTAATGTATTAGCTAATTTTGGTTTACTAACTTTCACTTGAATTGACTACCAATGATTATTTGGCTTTTTTTTTTTTACACTAACGCTATTTTCCCCCTTGAAATAGCTTTAGGCTCCCCTAAAAAAATTTAAATGGTCTAAAATAGCCCTTTCGGAGACTTCATTAGTGGTAAGATTAATGAAAGAGAACAAATGTACCTTTTATAAGCATTTCCTAAACTGTAGTTTCTTCTTTTTCTTTTCTTTTTTTGTTCAAATCGAAGAAGTTTACATGTTCATTGTTTTTTTTTTACGAGAATCATTTAAGATTCGAGTATTTTGATAAATTCAATGATCAAGACTCTAATTTAAAAGAATATTAACAAAGTACATCTATTTACAATGTCTCTCTATAGCTCAATGTGGAATAACACCTTGTGATATACAATTCTGTAGTTCAAGGTTCGTTAGGGGATTCTTTGGTAAAATTAGTGAACTCTTTATGATTGCAATTTATATTTAAATTATGTTACTTAACAAACATTACCATAAAGGTTCAAACTCATTATAAAAATATCCTTTATAGAAATAAGCTTGAACACATTTGTAAGTTAAAGAGAGGAAATGGAGTCTGCATACAACACGAATGGAGTATAACATATGTTAGTGGAATAAAATATCATATTTTTATTAATAGGGATTGTCTTGAGTTTCATGACAACGCGTGGCTTTTACATTTTCAATACATAACAACTTTCATCATTATTATTTGTGATTTTGATTAACTAGTTATATTGAAGTTCTTTTTATGGACATTTAGGGCGCGCATGACAAAATTTCTGTTCCATAAGTTAATTTCTGGAAAAAAAATTGATTTTTCTATTTCTGTTCTAGAAATCAATTTCTGAGCAAAGAAACCTGTTTGATAACGACACAAAATTTCTATTCTCAGAACAGAAATTCGTTTGATAACAACATAAAATTTATATTTCTCTGACGGCACCGAACGGCAATGGACATTGAAGATCGGTGGGTGGCAGACGATGGTAGTGACCAAAGGTGGCGGCCGACAAACAATGGCGACAACCGATGACGAAAGGCAGATGGTGGGCAGTGGATGGCGACAATAGGCAGACGAACGAGCGGCGACGAGCAGGCGGGCAATGGTGGGTGGCGAGTGGTGAGGGCGGCGGCGATCGGCAGCGGGTGGCGACCGGTGACGGTCAACAGGTGGCGAGCGACGATGGTCAAAGGGCGAGCAACAGATGTCCAGCGGCGACCGATGGCGGGCGGCAACGAGGGGCAGGCGGGTGACATTGGCGATCAGTAGGCGGTGACAATGGGGAGTCGAGAGAGAGAAGAGAGCGAGTCGTGAAAAGAGAGAGAGGAGAGAGAAAATTTCTGATTTCTGTTCTAGAAATCAAGAAATTGAAAATTTTAACTTATGATTTCTATTTCGAAATGATTTATGGAACAAAAATTTCTTTCAGAAATAGAAAAATGAAATTGTGTTACCAAATGGATTTCTATTCCAAATATGTTCCAGAAATCATTCTTGAACAAAAATTATGAAACAGAAATATTGTCATACGCAGTCTTAGAGTGTGGAAATAATGTAAACCTTTTTTATTACAGTAACATTTATTTGGTTATCACTTTTATTCAACATTAGGCCCAAGATTTGGGCCCAAATGTAAAAAAGCTAATGGCCAAATCCAGGTCATGACAATACAATTAATCCATAAGGCCCGATCAATGGAATGTCTAATAAGCTCATGGATCGTGAGGGCCACAACAATATAATTTACCCACAAGGCCCATCGATACAAAACCTGATGAGCTCATAAATCATGAGTTGCAATTGGCAGAGTTTAAGTTAAGTAAATGACACATGGCGACGATCGGTTCACTCAAAGCATGCACAATAATTAAAGACCGGGTCAACTAGGATCCATCGACCGAGAACCTCTAAAGAATCAAGAGCAATTACAAATCCTCCTTAGAATTGCAAACAAGTCAAAATAGTCAGAGATTCTTTTGGAATAAAATAAACAATTACTTTTCTTCTTCTTTTGGTCTGAAAAATAAACAATTACTTAGGGCGTTGTTTATTGTGCAGCCAGCCCAAGAAGATGGCGTTATTATACTGCATATCATGATAAGTCATAAGTTTTATCCCTATGAAGATATGTTGACTATGAAAATTGCTTTCTTCCAAGAAAGATATGCAAGATAAATATACAGTTAAGATCTTCCACTTCTTTGGCCATGATTGGATATGTTGACTTTGCGCGGAGGAAGAGATTTTCATAGGAATGCTCAAATAATGGGCAATATATACTTCTGCTGAAGTGAACCGAACTCGACATTATTCCTTAAACCCGGCAATGACGAAAGAGGTTGCGCAAATGCAAGAGTTAAGAACACATAATGCCTCCGTTAAGCCATAGAAGAAAAGGAAGAGAATCCTTACTACGCGACACTTCAGCAAAGTAGTAGAAAATGCTCGATTTGCCAATTTGACAACCGCGACGCAATCGCCATAGTGATCGAACTCCACCGGCAGTTGTCCAGGCAATCTCTCGATCCTGTCTTTCTCCTTCCATCCCTCTTGAGAATAAACCCTAGTATTGGGTTCTTCCTTTATTCCATGGTGATCAATCACATGGAAATATTGGAAATTCGCTTTGTGGAGAGAACCTAGAATTTCTCCTTGCTTCTTTTCATGCATTTGAACAATAGAAGTCGCGACAAGTAAAGAAGACAGAGTTGTGTTCTTTAAGGTTCCTCTCCTTTTTCTCTACTCTTTTTCCTCTTTGAGCCGCTTTAGAGAGAGAGTGGGCTTGATTAGATTTACGTGCTAGTCCATCCAATTGAATACAACTTTTATCATCCCAATCATATTTTACCATGTGATTCCGGTGTAGATTGGATTTGGTCATTTGGAAACACATGCCGCTTTTTCTGATCTCCAATATTGGATATCAATACAAGATACACGTGCCATACGTAATGGCATACGACTAGATATGGATGACGTGGCTTATTTTGGATCATGGATCTATAACCTATACCAATAGTCTAATAATGGTCTATAAAGTAAGGGATCGTACTTGCAGAAATCTAGTCTTTCATCTCTACTTCAACAAGTATCCCCATTCTTCAAATATTTGTTTCTTGAGAAGCAACATATACAAAGGAAAATCGAGAATTAAGAAAGATTCGATAAGGTGGCCCAAAAATAAATTCATAACAGTCGGGACCCTCCTTTAACTATGGAGGGAAAGCTAATGAACTATAAGGAGGGTACGAACGGTACACCCGTCAAGCTAGTGGATCGGGTCGGGTCGAGTCGAAAATAGTCCGATCCAAATCGACTAATATAACCCGTTTTAACCCATTTCCATGCAATACAAATCTAGCATCCTATGCTCGACCGAACCCATACCCAACTTGACTCATACTGCTAAAAAACTTTCATATTTAATCTAATCTAGGAAAAGTTGTTTCTTATAATTAAAAAATATATTACTAAAATACTTCCATGCAATACAAATATAGTAGGTAGATAATTTTCATAAATTTAAATATATATATGAATTTTCCATATTTTTTGCATTTTTCCTTTTCATTTTTCTTATGAGGTGATGGGGGCAAGAAGCAACGGTTACTCAGAGATGTTTCGCAAAGTCCCAGCAATCTGGCTCGGCCGTTCAGAGACCACTCGGGACAGCTCCTTGCGACAACGGGTCGAAGCAGATTAGGCGAGGATCAACAGCAGCGATCCTGGAGCAACAAAGGCGGCAGTGAATTCAAGTGACTTCGTGGAGGTTCGCCGGTGATGTGCTTGTGCGGTGCCCATCAGGTCTGACGATGGTCCCCTCGGATTTATGCAAGCTCCGGATCAATAAAAGAAATCCAAGAGCCTTCATTTGTGGAAAGTAATTTGCGAAAATCATCCACGCCAGCAATTTCAAAGAGAACTATATTGCAACATTTGAGACGTGGTGTGAGCTCCACATATTCTTGATATTGTTTTGTTAACTAAGCCAGTGGTTAACGAAATGAAACCAAAATGGAATACATTCCACGTACTATTTAAGCCCTAAAGAACAAACAAGTGTTAGACAAAAACTAGCAATTCTGATCATGCATCAAGAATAAAATTCGCGCATCAATCAAAATCGTGTGTGGAAAACAGGACGTAAAGAAAACTAACCTCTAGCCATTGTTCGAGTTTGCGTGAGAGCGAAGTCCGCGGAAATTCTACGGCAATTATGAGCTCACTCTGCTAACCCAATTCCCTCGCGTACTGATGGCGTATTTCCGAATAAGAGGGTTTGGCTTAGACCTTCTGTCGCCCCCTAAAAACTAAAGCACGTACGTTATTTTTTATAAACCGCCATCCATCAAGGCAGTTTCCTATGGGTGGTTGCCAACGGAAGTTACGTACGTGGAAACCGCACGGTGGAATAACTGTATTGTAAAAAGATAAAATGTGGGTTTTATTTTAAAAATCACATTCGTAAAAATGTGGGATCACATTATAGATAACATTCTCTCACTTGATCCCAACATTCTCATCATACGAATTATCGAACCAAATCCACAAAAACTTGATGCTAAAAGAAAAGAAACAAAGCGCATGAATCATAGCGACATGTCCTCTTAGAACGAGTAATATCTTCCATGTATCACAATGCATCTTATTCCTTTAATGTTAGCCTATATGCGACAACACATCTTACTGAATAAACCTCATGTTTATTCTAGGTCTAATAAAAATAGTTATTCTCATAAACAACAAAATGTGTACACCAAAAGTTGAGAATAACATTACAACTGAATAAGAGTTTCATACAACCAAAAATCGTCCATACAACGACAAATCACATGACGGGACCGATTTCCCATCCTAGCCACATGATCCTTATAACTCATTAGTGGCATGCCTTTAGTTAAAGGATCAGCTATCATCAATTCAGTGCTAACGTGTTCTATGACCACTTTATTCTCCTTAACACGTTCCCTTATGGCTAAATACTTGATGTCGATGTGTTTACTTCGACTGTCAATTTTGGCATTTTTAGCTAGAAAAATCGCAGCTGAATTGTGACAATAAATTCTTAATGGCCTAAAAATAGAATCAACAACTCTAAGCCAAGAAATGAAATTCTTCAACCATACACCATGCGAGGTAGCCTCAAAACAAGATACGAACTCAGCCTCTGTAGTTGAAGTAGCAATCAAAGTCTGCTTTGCACTCCTCCATGACACGGCTCCGCCAGCTAACATAAAAATGTATCCAGATGTTGATTTTCGAGAATCAACGCAACCAGCAAAGTCCACATCCGAATAACCAACTACCTCCAAATTCTCAGTCCGTCTATACATAAGCATGTAACATTTGGTACCTTGAAGGTACCTCATAACTTTCTTTGCAGCTTTCCAGTGGTCTATACCTGGATTACTCTGATATCTCCCCAACATTCTCACAGCAAAAGCAATGTCAGGTCAAGTGCAAACTTGAGCATACATCAAGCTTCCGACAGCAGAAGCATATGGAATATTGTTCATTTGTTCCCTTTCAAGATCGCTCTTCAGGCACTAGTTCAAATTGAACCTGTCAACCTTCACAATGGGTGCTATACTTGTCGCACAATCTTTCATCCGAAACCTCTCTAAGACTTTATTGATATAGGTTTCTTAAGACAGTCCTAAAATGCCTCGAGACCCATCCCTATGGATCTTAATGCTAATAACATAAGATGCCTCACCCATATTCTTCATGTCAAAACTTTTAGAGAGAAATTGTTTCACCTCATGTAGCATTCCCTTATCATTGGTTGCAAGTAGAATATCATCTACATATAGCATAAGGAAACACATCTTGCTCCCATTGACCTTCGAGTATATACATTGATCCATGATATTCTCTACAAAGCTGAATGAAGAGATGGCTTCATGAAACCTTAAGTACCATTGGCGGGATGCTTGTTTCAATCCATATATAGATTTCTTAAGCTTGCACACCAAATGCTCACCATTACTAGAGGAGAATTCTTCTGGTTATTTCATGTAAACCTCCTCTTCTAATTCCCCATTGAAAAATGCCGTTTTCACATCTTGATGTAATTCCATATCAAAATGGGCAACCAATGCCAAAACTATACGAAGAGAATTTTTCTTAGATACAAGAGAAAAGGTCTCCGTGTAATCGATTCCTTCCTTTTAAGTGAATCCCTTGGCAACGAGTTTAGCTTTATATCTCTCAATGTTGCCCAATGAATCCTTCTTAGTTTTGAAGACCCATTTACAACCAATAGCCTTTTTACCATTAGGCAACTCAACCAATTCCCAAACTTTGTTAGATGCCACAGAACTCAACTCTTCATTCATGACATTGTACCACAAATCGGATTTATCACAACTCATTACTTGTGAAAATGTTTCAAGATCATTTTCAGCTCCAACATTATAGTCAAATTCTTGCAGATACACTATGTAATTACTAGGGATTGCTGATTTCTTGATTCTAGTAGATCTTCTTAATGTTGCATCAACATTCTCCTTAGGAGCATGTTGTTCAATTGGTTGTACAACAGTATCTACCGGAACAATATCAACAGGTTGTGGAGCTTCAATGATTGGTTGTTCAATAGCCGATTGAACTACAGGAGTGTTGTGAACAACAACCAATCTAACACTTGAATTGGAAGGTTAAGAATCTGTATGATCTTTCTCAAGAACAAAGTCCCTAGATTGATCGCTCCCACTAATCAAGTCATTCTTAAGAAACTTAGCGTTTCTTGATTCCACAATCTTAGTAGTGTGAGATGGATAATAAAACCTGTACCCCTTGGACTTTTCAGCATATCCAATGAAATGTCCACTTATAGTCCTTGGGTCCAATTTCTTTTCTTGTGGATTGTAAACTCTCACTTCAGACGAGCATCCCCAAACGCGTACACGTCGCAAACTCGATTTTCAACCCTTGAATAACCCAAAAGGCATCTTTGAGACAACCTTGGTTGGAACTCGGTTCAATATATACACAGCCGTCTTAAGAGCTTCGGTCCACAAGGAGTTAAGAAGTTTTGAGCTGCTAAGCATACTCCGCACCATGTTCAATAAAGTACGATTTTTTCTTTCTGCTACACCGTTCTGGTCTGGAGAACCAGGCATGGTGTATTGGGCAACTATCCCATGCTCTTAAAGAAACTTCGCAAATGGACCATATGCTTGTCCATCTTCAATGTATCTACCATAGTATTCTCTACCTCTATCTGATCTCACGATCTTAATTTACTTACCGCATTGTTTCTCTACTTCAGCCTTAAACTTTAAAGGCATCCAATGCTTCGTGCTTATTATGAAGCAAATAAAGATACATATATTGTCAGTAATCATCTATGAAAGATATGAGGTACTTCTGACCATATGAGTCCATATCCGGACTACAAATGTCTGTATGAATAATTTCTAATATTTCTGTACTCCTCTTGGCACTTTTATTTGACTTGTTGGTCTGCTTTTCCTTTATACAGTCCACATGAGTATACTAATCATTTAATTCTATCTATGGAGATATGTCTCAATCTCCAATACCACAATATAGAGGAATCCTCATTTACAACACATCGTTTTATACCAACATTATCATGAACATGCATCGCATTATGAAAGGCATTATCTTGCAAATTAATTCGAAAAAAAACCACTGTCGAGAACTAAACAGCATGTCCCAATAGCTTCCACATGTGAACACATCTTATTTCTAGAATACATCCATTGCTCACTTCCCACTGGTTTTCAGTGGTTTTGAAAACCCTGCAAGGAATTCGAAATGTGGATTGTAGACCTAGAATCAATCCACCAAGTGTTATGATTCACATCAACCATATTAGATTCATAACAGACACAAGAGGTTAGGTTACCTTTCTTCTCGAGCCAGGCCTTATATCTGACACAATCCTTCTTTATATGCCCATTCTTTTTACAAAAGAAACACTTGGACTCCTTCTTGATATCAGCTTGGGGAGGTATTTTACCTTTTCCCTTCTACTTGCCATGCCCCTTATACTTCCCTTATGTTGCCAAATGAGCACTCTCTCCCGTATCCATAAGGAGCCTTTCTTCCTCTTGAACACACATGGTCATGAGTTCATTAATTAACCATTTATCCTTATGTGTGTTATAAGATATCTTGAAAGGTGTATATTGTTGTGGGAGAGTGTTCAGGATATAATACATGAGAAAGGATTTATATATATCAACCTCAAGGTTTTTCAGTTAAGCCACAATTTCCTCATCTTCATGATGTGCTCATGCATAACTCTAACACCGGTGAGCTTCAATGATGAAAGCTTCATAATTAGGTCAGGGCATGCGCTTTTTCTGAAGTCTCAAACTGAGTATCAATGGCTTCCAACAAAGCCTTAGCATTGCTATGCTGAGCAACCGAACCACGAATACTAAGAGATATCTTAGTGCTTATGAACATCCTACTTAGGCGGTTGGACCGCTCTTATTGTTCATAAAGGGCTATCTCAGTTGCAGTGCTCGTATCAGTAGGAGCAAGTGGTTCGTCTTTCCTTATAGCATAGTCAATGTCCATGCACCCCAAATGAAAAAGGATTAACTCCTTCCCAACTTTATAGTTTTCACCATTTAGCACATGAACATCATTATTAAATTCAGAGAAATTCACAGGTTGTAAAACTGCATATCAAACATACACGCTTATGTCACAAAATTTGAGGCAAAATTATACATACATCATATTTTACCAATGTAAAACATGTATCAAAATATGAATCTCATAACATGAAAACTGCATGTGGGCTAAGTTTCTAATTTAAATAGATTCATAATCGCTTTATGATAAAACTAGCACATTACATTCCTTTTCTCAATCTGTGGGTAAATTAAGAAAAATAATATGCCATCTCAACCTAATTAATCATATTAATATAATGAAAATTCTTGTGGGATAAAATTCATTATATTAATACAATTAATTATAATCAATGTCCAATTCCAAATGTGATCCGGAGGCTCTTAACATATAATTTAATTAATTATAGATGCTGTGGCTACTCTCTAATTAATTAAAACAAATATGGATCACTAGAAATTTTATTGCATGCATAAAACATTCATATATTGCATGCAAGGGTAAATTCGTAAAATCATGCAACAAGGGCATAATCGTAAATTAATAGAATTCTAAGGGCAAAATTGTAAATAAACTCGCCAAGGGCAGAACCGTAAATCCATAGAATGGGGGCAGAACTGTAATTTAACTGAATAACGGCAAAAGTGAAAATAACAGTCACACGGAGGGACAAAACAGCAATTTCAAGGTGCGAGGGGCAAAACGGGAAATTTTGAATGGAGCCGAGAGCAAAAAGGGAAAATCAGGGCCCATGCCAGGCACGCGCCCACAGCTTCCGCTGCGTGTGGCGCGTGGATCCCGCGCACGTGCAACTACAATGCGCGCGTGAGACCACGCGCCTGTCTTCCTCACACGAATTCCTCTTTTCTTCGTCTCCGCCGGTTTCTGCACGCCCGAATGCCGATTCCACCACCCCTTTCGCCGTCTGGGTCTCCTTCTTCAACCCACCTCCGACCAAATAAAATGGTGGGTTTGAAGACCACTCCCGCGGGACCATACAGGTCCAAGAATTGTCGAAAACGGCCAAGAAATTAGCCACAATTAAGCCAAAAATCCAACGAATGCAAAACTTAACCCCCACAAACTTTCGCCGCTCAAAAATGCATCCGGCGAAAATTCCAAATGCCGAATTACCTTAGGGATTTTGTTGCCCATGGCGATGCGACCGTACTGGTCCGAGTCCGAGTGGTGATTTGCCGAAAATTGGTCGAAAACGGAAATTTCTCCCTTCGACTATTAAAGCTCCGAATTTTAATTTATTCCAAAAAAGTCCCAATTCATAATTCAGTCAAAAAGCCCCCCACGAAATTCAATAAGGTAGAGGTATAAACATGCTCTGATACCAAATGTGAGACAAAAACTGGTGATTCTGATCATGCATCAAGAACAAAATTCGCGCATCAATCAGAATCGTGTGTGGAAAACAAGACGTAAAGAAAACTAATCTCTAGCCATTGTTCAAGTTTGTGTGAGAGCGAAGTTCGTGGAGATTCAACGGTAATTACGAGCGCACTCTGTTAACCCAATTCCCTCGCGTACTGATGGCGTATTTCCGAATGAAAGGGTTTGGCTGAGACCTTCTGTTGCCCCCTAAAAACTAAAGCACGTACGTTATTTTTTATAGACCATCGTCCATCAAGGCGGTTTCCAATGGACGGTTGCCAACGGAAGTTACGCACGTGAAAACCATACAGTGAAATAACCGTATTGTAAAAAAGATAAAAATGTGAGATTTATTTCAAAAATCACGTCCGTAAAAATGTGGGATCACATTATAGATAACAACAAGTTCAACTCTTTCTTTCCGGTCACCTCTCTTCGCCAATTTTCCCTGCTTTTACATTCCCCTCACCGCATCAATTTCTTCGTTAAAAGAGAAACCATTAAGTTCTTGAATTCCTAAATAACTGGATATTTACATGCGCGCCCCTGTGAATTGTTCTTAAGCGTTAATCCATCGTCTTCAAGCACTTGCAGGGTCTATTTTGATGGGAGTAGAGAGCCAGCAAGGAAGTGAGAGATGAGAGAGAGAGCTCTCTGGGGCTGATAGCTCGGCACTTGATGCCCCGCTCCTCGCACCGTCGCAAACGTCAAGTCTCCCTTGTACACTTGCACGTACCCTCCGACCTGTACGCGTTAAAGTGGGTGCGGATTACTTTTGGTTCAACAAATCGAGCCAATTGATCCCTCTACGAGGAAGGGATCCAAGCCAAGAATAATAAAGGGTATGTAACTAAAAGGGGGTCGATGTCGTGAAAACAAATAAGCCGCCTCACCTCGCCCCCGAGGAACCAAGGACGCCATGGACTCTTCGTTGGGAGGTTCATCTTGCTAAGAGATCTCTGGGTCGATGTCACCGGCACTCTTCCATCCGTGTCCCCACTACATTTTCAAGTATCCGTTAGTCATATCCCACTTCAATCACACACAAAGGATTGCCAAAAGTCATCAATGACCAAAATACTAATTGCTTTTACATGAATTTTATTCTCGTCATGGATCTATCACTTCTAACATGGACTGTGCGCAAAAAAAAAATTATCTTTTTAATTTACCTGAACACCCAAACGCGAAGTCCATTGGACATGAATTCTTGGAAGAGAGGGAGCATGGTGGAAGGGCCCCACTCCCAGCCGTGGATGACATCGCTGCACGGTTCCCAGTC
>BCNH02000007.1:13876389-13887116 GCA_001662345.2 Metrosideros polymorpha var. glaberrima | reverse complement strand
AAAAATATTTAAAAAAATATTATTTTGGCCGGCCAGTCGCCGGCCGACGTGCCATGTCAGCGCCGGCTGGCCAAATGGACTGAACGGCACAATTGTAAAAGGTTTAGGACTGAATTGGCAAAAAAAAAAAAGGTTTAGGACTGAAATGGTAAAAGTGCAATAGATTTACGACTTTTTTGACAATTTTTCCGCAATTTCAAAGAGAACTATATTGAAACATTTGAGACTCGGTGTGAGTTCCACATATTCTTGATATTGTTTTGTTAATTAAGCCAATGGTCAACAATACAAAACCAAAATGGAATACATTCCACATACTATTTAAGCCCTAAAGAACAAACAAGTTCAACTCTTTCTTTCCGGTTCCCTCTCTTCGCTAATTTTCCCTGCTTTTACATTCCCCTCTCCGCATCAATTTCTTCGTTAAAAGAGAAACCATGAAGTTCTTGAATTCCTATATAACTGAACATTTACATGCGCGCCCCTGTGAATTGTTCTCAAGCGTTAATCCATCATCTTCAGGCACTTCAAGGGTCTATCTCGATGGGAGTAGAGAGCCAGCAAGGAAGTGAGAGATGAGAGAGAGAGCTCTCTTGGGCTGATAGCTCGGCACTTCATGCCCCGCTCCTCGCACCGTGGCAAACGTCAAGTCTCCCTTGTACACTTGCACGTACCCTCCGACCTATACGCGTTAAAGACGGTGCGGATTACTTTTCATTTAGCAAATCGAGCGGATTGATCCCTCTAGGATGAGGGGATCCAAGACAAAAATAATCAAGGGCGCGTAACTAAAAGAGGTCGAGGTCGTGAAAACAAATAAGCCACCTCGCCTTCAAAGAACCAGGGACGCCATGGACTCTTTGTACGGAGGCTCATCTTGCTAAGAGACTTCTCAGTCCCTGTCACCGGCACTACCGCATCCGTATCCCCGCTGCATTTTCAATTATTCGTTAGTGATACCACACTTCCATCACCCACAAAGGATTGCCAAAAGTCGTCAATGACCCGACTGTATCTGGTACTACATGATTTTGTTCTCGTCACGGATCTTTTACTTCGAACATTGACGGTGCGAGACTAAAACATTTCTTTTCTTAGTTACCTGAACACCCAAACACGGAGTCCATTGGACATGAATTCTTGGAGGAGAGGGATGATGGTGGAAGGGCTATCTCCCCAGTTATCGAAAACAACATCGCTGCACGGTTCCCAGTCGTGATCGAGCTTCGTCACATTGGCATGAAGTGCCTCTTGCACATCTTCTCTGTTCAGGTACGCGATCAGGTACTTCTCAGTACACGGGTCGAAGTTCATGATCTGGCAAAACAAAACACAACTCGAAAATCTATTACCATTGCAAATTTGAGGTAAGGTTTTGCATAATATCGTTCAAAAGTGCAAAAGTTTGAGTGGAAAAAATAAAGCAAATGAATTTGAGCCTCACGTTCGTCTTCTTGGGATGAGAAGTCAGGTTGGAAGAGAGGCACACAGGGCCGTAGATGTTGTAAATGTCAATATGAGAAACAGCATCTTCCGCGTCCGACATAGCCGAATTGCATTGGCTTACTGGATCAGTGGCATTTGGTGAAAAGTCGCAATACTTTTGAATTGCAAGCCATGTTTCATCGGATATCAATGCATGCGTAGCGAAGAACTCATACATTCCACTATTGTCCGTCTCGTCATTGATTACTGCATTTCCAATCTGCATGCGTCCATATATATCCTCAGTTAAAACCAATCGTTTTATTTGTTTTATCAATCTACCAATGTCAAATGATTTGATTGATAATCTGAGTCATGAGGAATGGCTTGAATGCACTGGATTGGTGCTAATCAATAATGGTTCCTTAATAACAAGAGAATTACCTACTAATGTTACATTCATCGAATCAAAATTTTAACACACGCACGCTTAAAGGTTTTCCAAATGTGAATGTTCCGACTTTAGGTGTTTCCAATAATTTCAAAATTTAATATAGATAAAAGACTATGCAATTCATGAAAGCAACTTACTATAATCCCTTTGAGGTTGATAAGGGTCTTGTTTGCCTTCTTGTTGTAGTAAAGGACCTTGTGAGCGAGCTGAGGCACGTAATGACCCGCGTAACTCTCGCCTGAAATGTACAAATCCCGGTTCTTGTACTCAGGAAACCTCTCCAGCCAATTTAGTAAGAATACATAATTGTCCGCGGCTGTTTTGCTATCCCCGCTCTTGCTATATTCCGACGTCGTGTTCGAATAAGAAAAACCAACGCCAGCCGGAGACTCCAGGAACAACACGTTCGCAACTGCCCTCGTAAAACAAATGATTAATTGCTCAATCAGCAAAAAGAAAATGTTAAATAGTTTTGGTGTTTTTTTAATACTTTACCAATATTCCATGCAAATTTATTTCTGAAGAGAGTCTTCCCGTCGCTATGGACTCGGAACGGTCCGAGTTCCTGCATTGCTCCATAGGCGAGGGATGAGCAACCGGGACCTGAAAAAAAACAGCATAAATAGCTAACTTTTACTCACTCAAATGCACCAGAAAATAATCTAAAGATGATTTACAATATATGACGTAGATAAATTACCGTAAAAATGATATAGATGGCTCATCTGTGCTTGTATATGTTGGAATTGACAAGATGAATACGGGTAGGTTAGAAAATGGCAAATCATGATCATAACTTATATTCATATACTTTGACTATACACTACACCTAAAAGTATGAGACGCATATAGCAACGCTTGAGCTCAGAGCATGTGCTTCATTAAGCTATCAATGTGACAGCTCCAAGTTATTCAAAATCAACAAAAAGCCAACCACAGCAATTAGAAAAATGCTTAGTTCTCGTGACAAAGTTATATTCATTACGTTATTGTAGCAATAAATACCTATACCGATAGATCAAGTTTAAGTTCTGCCTAATATGCCCCTGAAATTACCAATAGCTATAAAAACCGTGATAAATTACATAATAAAGAGAGTAATACGGTTGCATTGGAAGAGAAGAAATCTTTATATTGCTTTCTAAAACTGAAAATGATGTTGGAGATCAAGCGGAATTGGGAAAACTAAAGCACACACCTCCATTAAGCCATAGAAGAAGCGGCATCGAGTCCTTATTTCGCCCCGCTTCAGCAAAATAATAATAAAATGCTCGACCGGCCGATTTATCGACGGTGACATAACCGCCATAATGATCGAATTCCACCGGTGGTTGTCCAGGCAACCTTTTGATCCTATCTTTCTCCTTTAGTCCTTCTTGACCATAAATCCTGGAATTGAGAATTTCAGGGTGATCGCTCGCCTGAAAAAGGCTCGTGTCGATTGCAGACTTCTTGGACTTCGCTTTGTATAGAGAACGAAGAACTTCTCCTTGTTTCTTTCCATGTATATGAACAAGCCATGACAAGATACATAAAGAGAAAAGAAGAAGAGAAGAGCGTGCTTTAGGGTTTCTCTCCATTGTCTTTGCTCTCAGCTTCTTCCTCTTAGAGACCCGAGAGAGCCCCGAGAGAGAGAGAGAGAGTTTAATGGTGGTTTTAGTATATTGAATTGGATTCGAATTAGCCATACATATAGAACAACCGAACAAAGAGAAGATGGCAATTGGTGATTGAACGGGAAAGTCTCCACAATATTTATTGCAAGAATATTAAAATAGCAAATAGAAAATTAGAAGGCCAGATTAGATCTACCTAAAGATATCTTGAATAGAAAATAGAAAATTAAAAATAGCAAGAACTTTCGTTTTTATTTATTCCCATTTTTGTTTATATATTGAATTTCTTTCTATCCTAAAATTTATGTTCTATATATATTTTGTATTTATATTTATTGCATATTTTAGGTATATTGGTGTAGTTTTTTATTTAATAAAACTTCATTTATGAATCATGGAATGGTATAAAATAATAAAATAAATAAATAAGAGAGGGAAATATAAAAAAAGAAGTAGGCGACAAAATCGAAGTATTATACTTTTCGAAATCACAAAGGTGAATGATCATGTTTTCTCTCTCTTCTGAGATTCAGCATTTCCTAGTTGATCTACCTCATCGATTTTACCGTAGCCTATATACATTTCTTGTCATGTTAAATTTGTAACTCTAGCATATTACAATGAGCTCTTTTGCTATTTACGATTTAGATCGTAAAATAATCATGGATTTATTTATAGAAGTTATCTCCGCTTGTGCATTTGTGGTTTCTTTAGCAGTGGATTGTAAGAGATTCTTATCATCTCCGTTTGTACATTTTCAAGTTTACTTACATTGATATGTCATTCATATCAAACAGTGGACATAATAGTATATGAAAATATCCGGCTTTATTACTACCATTCACCAAACAATGGATATCATAGAACAAAATCCCTAAATTTCATATCATCTTCTATCCAGTCCTATTATGGCTAGAAATCCATGCGACCAAACGCAGCCTTAAGATGATATCATTTTCATAATCATGTTGTGCCATGTGACTACAATATAGACAGTGTTTGCTCATATGGAAACACATGCAGCTTATTATAGATATCTTGTAATTGAATTGAATTGAATTGAATTGAATTGAATTGAAACAAATATGATGTAATAAATGGTTTGTCACTCAACTTGGATGTCATCGCTTAATACTGATGATATGTATCTGCAATTAGTATATAAATGAGGTACATGTGTTACCATGTGAACAATGCAATGGCAAGATATTATTCTATAGTTTCCTTTTGTTACCTTTTTTCTATGATAACCATATTTAGTGTTGAAAGTAAAAAATTTCGGCACTTAATATCGCTGTGTTTATTATAACCACTACATACACACGACTTGATTAATTAGTTTAAGTCAAAAGTCACTCATTATGGTAAGTAAGAATGGCTTACTTTTATTAAGTAATAAAACATACAATGGAAAATAAAATTTTACTCGTTAAATTATCAAACGTTCCGATAATGCTCGTTATACCAAGTTTAGTATGAAAACAATAAAACTAATTAATTGATTTCATATGTTATCAAATAAATTTTTTATTTTCGTCTTTCATTGCTTTCCAGCCCTTAATATTCGTTATTGTTAGTCCTCTAACAATAGCCTCCCAGAAACGGTTGGCATTTCAGGCACAGTAGGCCAGAGAAACATTCTTCAAGCGGGCTAGAAGCATTTGGTAGTACACCACAATTGATTGGATAGCCCATGGGCTTTCTTCTAGGGCCCAGGATGCATTCCACAACCGGTAAAGAGTCGGACACCACGTGCACCTGTAGATCAGAGTGCTTACTTTTGCACAGTTCAGTTCCTGAGTTCCGCCATTCAAGTGTCCTCTCCACCGTCGACGGCCCCTCTCGCAAAGCCAGGGTTTCTGCTGCCCATTTTGTTTGATATGAAACTCCCTAAATCAACCTTCACCCTAGAAATAGTCCCTAACATTTTGGCTGTTCTTCGAATTGCTTCATTGCTTCCTCCGAGAAAAATTCATAGGGCAGACCATGGAATTGAATCCAAAATTCATAAGGTAACAGTATCTATACGTCATGCTCTCCTCATAGTGCTCTGAAATGCTTGGACATTTGTGCGAGGTTTTGGATAAATTTGCCCAAATAGCATTAGGCAACATTCAATCGTATTCTCTACAGAAACAGCACCATCCACTATCGCAATATCATTTTCTGACCAAAGATTACCTAGCTCCCTGCGTAGCACATTGAGTCTGGTCTCCACAGCATTACCACCTTCCATTGGCATCTGTAGTCCTCTGAAGAACTCGGCACCAGGTCTGGATTTACGGAGAGGAGCGGAATGGGACGCAGGGACGGGGGTGGAGGGGAGATGCGACGGCAGTTAGGGCGAGTCGATGAAGACGCAGATTACCCGGGGACGGCGTTTGGACAGCCTCAGAGTGGTTCTGATTGAGGCATCCGAAATAAAAAAAAAATTTAAAAAAAAAAGAGAGCGAAAGAGATCTAGTTCTATTGTTCGCACATGCGGGAATGTTGTTCAGGTACGCATGATGGAAGGAGAAAATTCCAGAAAAGATGCAAGCAGCGCATAGATGAGAGAGGCCGAAGATGTGAAGTGAAGCCATAAAGCTATGAGGCGAGTAAAATTAGTCATTAACGAAAACAAAGCCAAAATAAGATCGTTGCTAATACAATATAACCACTGCTTGTTGAAGCCCTAAACAACCAAGCCAATTTCAATTCTTTCTCTGTGTGTTTCGGTCTCTTTCGCCAATTTTCTTCCCTGCTTTCGCGTTCCTCTCCGCGCCAATTTCTTTATTAAAAGAGAATTGATCAAGCTGTTCAATTCCTAAATAACTGAACAACTACTTGTGTCCTCAAGCATTATATCGTCATCTTCTAGCAGTTGAAGGGTCTATTGCAATGGGAGTGGAGAGCCAGAAAGGAAGTGGGAGATGAGCGAGAGAGCTCTCTTGGGCTGATAGCTCGGCACTTGATGCCCCGCTCCTCGCACCGTCGCAAACGTCAAGTCTCCCTTGTACACTTGAACGTACCCTCCGACCTACATGCATCAAAGACGGTGTGGATTACTTTTCGTTTAATCAATCGCGTCAGTTTATTTCTCTAGGACGAGGGGATCCAAGAAAAAAAAATGATCAAGTATATCTAACTAAAAAAGGTGTCAAAGTCGTGAAAACAATGTAAGCCAACTCGCCTCGCCCCCGAGGAACCAAGGACGCCATGGACTCTTCGTTGGGAGGCTCATTTTGCTAAGAGATCTCCTGGTCGAAGTCACCGGCACTCTTCCATCAATATCGCCACTGCATTTTCAAATATTCGTTAGACATCCCCCCACTTCAATGACCGAACCGTGCATTTGTTGTTTTTTCTTTTCACCTGAACACCCAGACACGGAGTCCATTGGACATGAATTCTTGGAGGAGAGGGAGGACGGTGGAAGGGCTATCTCCCCAGGTCTCGATAACATTGCTGCACCCTTCCCAGTCGTGATCGAGCTTCGTCACGTTAGCATGAAGTGCCTCTTGCACATCTTCCCCATTCATGTACGCGTGCACGTAGTTGTCGCCACACGGGTCTAAGTCCATGATCTGCGAAAACAAAGCGCAACCCGAAAATGGACGGCCAATGCAAATTTGAGTTAAGGCATTTCAAATTGTCTTGCAAAAGTGCATAAGTTTGAGGGGGAAAAAACAGAGCAAATGGATCTGAGCTCACGTTGGTCTTCTTGGGATGAGAAGTCAGGTTGGAAGAGAAGCACAAAGGGGCGTAGATGTTGTAAATGTCAACAGGATTAACATCATTGTTCGCATCCTGCGCGGCCGAGAGGCACTGGCTCACTTGACTGGTGGCATTTGGTGAGAAGTCGCAGTACTTTTGAATTGCATCCCCTGTTTCGTCCGATATCAATGCATGCGTGACGAAGTACTCGTACATCCCGCTCTGGTCTGTCTCATCGTTGATTACTGCATTCCCAATCTGCACTCGTGATCGATTAATCCAAATACATTTTCTGTTAAAATCAATCCGATTTTCTTTGGATTTGGTCTACCTATGCGCAATGATCTAACAGATGTCATGATGAGTCATGAGGATATGGGCTCCTCTAGGCCATAGAATGATCAATCATAATGGAGTACCAGAGATCGATTTTCAGATGCACCAGATCTCAATGAACCCAAATTCTAAATTATGATAAGCTGGATAGGTGCTAATCAATAATGATTACATAATACCGATTTACCTACTAAATACAATACCTACTCCAGCAATGATAATGCAGCATCCACATGAATTATCTATTAAAAGATGCAGCATTGGTACCAAATATTCGTCTGTGAAGTTGACTACAGCAATGAGCACATGCTCGGTTGTTAATTAAAATCCATTCCATTATCACGATTGGAACAGTTGAGCAGCAGCTAGTAACTCCAATGATGGAAACAACCACCAAAAACACTTGTTCTTCTCATTATGACAGCTACAGAGATTTTTCTTCACGTCTATGAGACTCAATGTGGAAAATAAATTAATGGCCAAGACGTGCATGATGAGCTCCAGCTTTTAATCATTCATTAGAACACAAAAGGCCAACGCAAAACCACACGCAAGCTTAAGGCTCTTCCAATTATGAATGCACAGAGACGTTAGGTGTTTCCAATGGTCAAACACGCATGATTCGAAATTCGATTTAGATAAGAGACGATGCAGTTCACGAAAACGACTTACGATAATCCCTTTGAGGTTGATAAGGGTCTTGTTTGCCTTCTTGTTGTTGGACAGGATGTTGTGAGCAAGCTGAGGCGCGTAATGACCCGCGTAGCTCTCGCCGGAAATGTAAAAATCCCGGTTCTTGTACTCGGGAAACCTCTCCAGCCAATTTAGCAAGAACACATAATTGTCCGCGGCTGTTTTGCTGTCTCCGTTCGTTTGATAATCCGATGTCGTGTTAGAATAGGAAAAACCAACCCCAGCCGGAGACTCTAGGAACAACACATTCGCAGCTGGCCTCGCAAAACAAATAATTGCTCCACCGTGTCAGCGGCAAGAAAAGGTGAGATGCTTTTGCAAAGACTAACTATATCTTTTAAATACGTTACCAATATTCCATGCAAATTTATTTTTGTAAAGAGTCTTCCCATCGCTGTGGACTCTGAACGGTCCGAGTTCCTGCATTGCTCCATAGGCGAGGGATGAGCAACCAGGACCTTAAAAAAAAGAGCACGTAAATAATTAATTTACTTACTCAAACGCACCGCGAATTAATCTTAAGATGATTTACAATATAATGACAAACATAGATAACCGAAGAAATGATATAGATAGCTCATCTGTGCTTGTATATGTACGTAGAAAATTAAGAGAAGGATGGCGGTATATTCATCGGACCAATTTAAGTCTGCGACATTTCATTTTACTGATAATCCATTCCAATGTCGGAATGACAAGAGTATCGAATAAGGTAAATTAAAAAATGGCAAATCATGATAATAACTTGTATTACGGTAAGTGAAAATATGAAAGATATATAGCAATGAGACAGCTTGAAGTGTTTCAGAAGTGATAAAGAGCCAACAATAACAAACAGAGACATGCTTAGTTTTCGTGATATAGTTATATTCTTTATTTTATTGTAGCATTAAGTACTTATATCGATCAATTATATGTTGACTCTAAAACTACCATGCAATTATAGCCGAATATGCCCCCGAAACTACCATGCAATTATATATGTTGACTCTAAAACCCGCAATAAATTCTTGAGTAAAGAGAAAATTGTACTTGCATTGAAAGTGAATAAAACTTTACATTGCTTTCTAAAGCTGAAAATGGCGCTTGGAGACCAAGTGAAATTGGGAAAACTAAAGCACACACCTCCGTTAAGCCATAGAAGAAGCGGCATCGAGTCCTTATTTCTCGCCCCTTCAGCAAAATAATAATAAAATGCTCTTCCAGCCGACTCATCCACAGTGACATAACCGCCATAGTGATCGAATTTGACCGGCGGCTGTCCAGGCAACCGTTTGATCCTATCTTTCTCCCTCAATCCTTCTTGATGATAAATCCTAGAGTTGAGAATTCCATGGTGATTGCTTGCCTGAAAAAGGCTCGTGTCGATCCCAGACTTCTCCAACTTCGCTTTGTACAAAGACTCAAGAACATCTCCTTGCTTCCTTCCCTGGATTTGAACTAGGGACAACAAGACACATAAAGAGAAAAGAAGAAGAGAAGAGTGGGTTTTAGGGTTTCTCTCCATTCTCTTTGCTCTCAGCTTCTTCCTCTTTGAGCCACGAGAGAGAGAGAGAGAGAGAGAGAGAGAGATTGATGGTGGTTTAAATATATTGAATTGGATTCGAATTAGCTGTATATATAGAAAATCGGATGAAAGAGAAGATGGAAATTCTAATTGAACGGGAAAGTCTCAACAACCAGAGTGAGCTAGATTTACGTAATAACGTCCATGCAATTGAGATTTTTTTAATTTCGGAATCATGTTGTGCCATGTGAATCCAATATAGATAGTGTTTGGTCATATGGAAACACATGCCGCTTATTCTATACGTACTTTAATTTAATTGAATAGAATCGATGATAAAACGAATATAATATATGATTTGTTGCTAGATATGGTTTATGTCAAACATCACTTATTTTCATAAGTAAGAATGACTTAATTGATTAAGTGATAAAACATACAATGGAAAGAATAATGATAATAATTGTGTTGTCAAAACCTTCAAATAATGCTCACTATTCCATGTTTCGTATGAGAACACAAAACTTATTATTCAATTCGTATGTTATTCAATAACTTTTTTTTTCATTTTCTGTACTTAAAGATTTCAGCATTTTTTTTTTTATCAAACAAGCCAAGTTCTAATAGGACCCAAATGACAATAAAATGGGAAAATATAACAAATAAAATTGGTTTTGAAACTAAAAAATGAAGTGATAAATAATTCTTTAGAAATTGCTAGTTAGTTACGTTGAAATACTTTTCCAAATAATGAATTAGTAAAATTAATTATTTTAGATTAAATAGAAAGTAAAAAAAAAACTAGAAAAGAATCACATTTTGGCGATAGAAAATAATATAAAATCTTGAAAACGTCAGAATAAGCATAGTATTGTTGTAAAAATGCACTTAATTCCATGGTTTATGACAATGCATAAAAAAAAACACTTGTCATAGATACTATGCGAGATTTTTTTATTATTAAATATTCTATAAGAAAACTGTTTTTCAGTTATATAAA